>CM032232.1:25635000-25645000 GCA_019009955.1 Riptortus pedestris
CTCTGGGGAGTCTACTTCTACTACAATTGCTTCATTTTTATGGAAACGGAGGAATACGTAGTTAATATATTGTTCTGTGGATTCGGCGTGTTTTTAGGTATTTTTACGCTAGTCTGGATGTCGATGAACACAAATAATCTTCAGCAATTGGCTAAAGAGCTCGAGTGGATCGAACGTAGAATAAGATGGTACGGTTTGGACTGGAGCTGGAGGCCCTGGAAACTGGAACTCTATGGAACGTTCATACTACCGATCCTCGCCTGTCTTGCCTATGGATACACACTTAGGAGAAATATACTTTGGTGTATTTTAGAAACAGTTTGGGATTTTTTTCAACTTATGTTAGTTTACGAAGCTTTGAAGCGGTTCGTCTGTCTTCTCAGTTTGATCAGATCACTTGTGAAGAAAATAATGTTTCTCACTGATTCGCTAGTCATTTTGCACTGTCAAGACAGTTTTTACACTGTTATTGAACTAATTAATCACATTTACGGCCCGATTATTTTAGCAATTTATATTTACCTTTTCATACCAGTTTTACACAATCTGTATTGTTTATTCAGATATGATATTGATGATAGTGTTATATGGGGTATCGCGAGTATTCTGCCATTAACACAAGTTGCTCTCACCTCACATCTGACCATACGCCAGGTACGATTTCTCCTTAAATAATTATTGTTTGTAGTATTCGTGCTATATTTTTGATAAAATTATATAATATATTTTTGTTCTTCATACTTTATTGACCACTAACAAAAAAACTCATTCTTTTCACAAATTTTATTGGACTGCCTTGATAGTTAATTAAAAATTCTTCTTCATTATGTATAACTCCCGAAGAAGAGTTATACGGGGCATGAAACTCGTGAAGAGAATAATACATATGTGAAAGACATTTCATTATTATATTATTCAATTATTATTATTATTATTATTATTCAAAATGAATATATATACTCTTTTGCTACCTTTCCATCGGTCGCACGTTTTGTTTGATCCTTACCAAACTAGAACTATAAGTTTTGTATTAAAATCTAAAGGTCAATTTCGTCAATGGTAGGCTGTGGTATGGTTTAGTGGGAAATTTCGAAATTCAAAATATCTCCGTTATTATGAGTCTGATCGAAAACTTGTATAGTACCAATAATATTGAACATTTAATTGCCAATTAATGTTGTTCTATAAATTTAATCTGTATCTTTATTCTAAACTTAAATAACAAACGTAATTTTCAAGATTAATTTATTATGAGAGATGCATGCAGATTCGTAGAGTGGTTCCGTAATGAATTAAGATGTTAGGCTCTTGTTTGGAGAATGTTTATTTAATCTTTACCATAGTCGACATTTAACCTTTTGAGTCAACATTGAAGATCATATTTGTCACTGACATGAATATTAAGCGAGATAAAGGGATTTTTTTATTCCTCAGCCTTCAGTAAACCACTACTCCTACTCATGTCACATTAACAACAACTTGTTATACCATGAAACATTTTAATCTAAGTTTAAATACCATTTATTATATTCAAGTGACCTTTAGTATGTGAGATACATTCAGATTCGTTGTATGATAACGTTATCAACTGTGATTTAAGATTACTGTTTCGAAAATCTTTATTGAATCTATACCACACCCAATATTAAACAGTTTCAGTCAACTCTAATGATCATATTTTTATTGTCTAAAATCGGACCTGGAATTGTAGGGATTTACAGGTGAAGGGAGGAATTCAGAAATTGAAAATATTATTAAGAGTGGGATCTTAAAATGTTACCAAAAAGAAACCAATCCTGTTAAAATATTGATGACTTACAATCGTTGGTCTATGGACTTTTTCGTAACTCCAGCGATATGTTAGTGCTTTCTTGGTTTCAGCTTTCAGGAACCTCCATCCTACGAATTCTACTAATAACTTCTTTTTTTTTTTATATATATAGAAATTGAAAATATGTGGTGAGTGGGAATCAAAAGTGCGTTATATCAGCAAGTGGAAAATCGGTTTAGTTTACGCAGACCCTGTGAGGCATACTTTTTTTTCAATTTAGAATAGAATGCTACACTGCATCATCACGCTGCTGAGTACTAGATATCTCGTGTTGGGATTGCACTAAGCCTTGTTGCAGCATCAACATAGCGCCCACTGGCGACTATCTTAAGCAAACTAATCTCCGACGTCTATATATTTTTCTCGATACAGAGCATTTCAAATCAATATATCACAGTTAGACGAGATTGGATGGATTAGAATAAGTGTTATAATGCGCCGATATTAGATGGACATGAGTAAACAAGTCTATTCGTTTCAAACGCTTTCACCTAAAATCAACAACGAATATAACTAAATTTAATAAACTCGATTTCAATCAATTAAGGGCTTGTAATACTAAATGGTTAACGATACAATTTTATTATTGTTTCTTTAGGTGATGTAAGTCCCCATCGGTCCCAATCGATGTAGGTATACACCTAAGCATTCCCCTAAGTTCTGTGACACTGGAATGTGTCATAGGGAACTAGTTTTATTTAAATGCTGATAGAAATGAGTTTTGACAATAGGTTAATGCCTGTGCAACAAGCTTGGGTGAACAAGAAACATGTTAGTGCTGCGCTTAGAGAAATATTCCTGTTCAGCAGAGCGACTGGGATGCTTCCTTTCGACTCGACTTTCAGATTCAAATCATCGGCAGTATTTACTTCAGTTGTAGCTTACAGTGTTTACTTCCTCTGGGGAGTTTACTTCTACTACAAATGCTTCATTTATATGGAAAATGAGGAATATTTTATTAATGTGTTGTTCGGCGGGTGCGGTGGTTTTTTATGTATTGCAACGTTGATCTGGAAAACGTTGAACATAAAACACCTTCAGCAAATGTCTAAAGAGCTGGAGTGGATCGAACGTAGAATAAGATGGCACGGTTTGGACTGGAGCTGGAGGCCCTGGAAACTGGAACTCTATGGAACGTTCTCTCTACCGTTCCTAGCGTGCATTGCATATGGATATATTCCTAGAAGGAGCATCCTGTCAAATATTATTGAATTTTTTTGGGATATATTTCAACTTATATTAGTTTTTGAAATTGTGAAGCAATTTGCTTGTCTTCAAAGTTTGATCCGATCACTAGTGAAGAAGATTATGTTCCTGTATGATTCTCAAGTCATTTTGCACTGCCTAGAAAGTGTTTACGTTGTTGTTGAATTAGTTAATCAAATCTACGGTCCGCTTCTTTTGACAATTTATATATACCTTTTCATTCCCATGTTAAACAACCTGAATAGTATGTTCAGAAACGGATTTCATTTTAATACCATTTGGGCTACTATGGCTGTTGTGCCGTTATCACAGGTTGCTCTAACGTCACATCTGACTATACGCCAGGTACGATATACTATCTAACCTATAAAATTCTTAGTGTTAATGCTATGTTATACAACTGCTCAGGAGGGGGTGGTCATCATGGTATTTTGAAGAAAAAAAATTATTAGGTTATGGCTTAAGCTCCAAACCCCGATATAAGAAAATAATTTAGGAAAGTTCTGTATCTAACCGCAAGGAGAGAATGTCACACGTATGGACTAAACTAATTTGCTTGAAGAATAGGCATAATACACTCAAATATAAAAAGAAAAATCCTTAAATGTTTTAATTGTAGTGAATGTAGAATTTAAATATATTATTAGCTAGAGGGGTTCAGGTTAGCCTTGTGAGTTAATATATACTTAGTCGTCAAGTCTGTTTCAACATGTATACAGCAACACTGTGTCTATCAATTTCATTCATTAATATAATTTTAATGGTTTTCTCAAAATCATAATCAGACTACGGAGTACAGCTTTTCGACGGGCTTGAAGATGGTGCCATTGCATCGAAAGCGCTTGCCAGCTGTACTCGACGATCAGCCAATGACGACGGTCTCCACCGAAAGGTATGACAACAGTATTATTTATATTGGCGGTTCTAACCTTTATTTGAATTATCCAATTGTATTTGATGGTAAGAGAAACAATGTATAAACTAATGCTCTATTTCGAAATTACTTTATTTCATTATCGACTGTCAATAATGGAATGACTTTGCATTAACGTAATGCTATTATTATTTTCATATTTCCCTAAATATAATTAAATTAAAAGTAAATTAAATTAGTAGTGGAAAAACATAAGGCACTTTATAGATCAGCTATAGCAGTAGTAGATAGAAAGTTATTGCAATGACCGAAGGTTTAGGTACAAACGATAGGTTTTCAATACTCAGAAAAGCTTGGGTAAATGAAAAATATGTTGATGCTGCCTTTAAAGAAATATTTCTTCTTGGTAGAAAGTCAGGATTTCAGCTATTCGATTCAAATTTGCGAATAGAGAAAGTCCAAGCATTGACTTCTATAGCCGTATATTCTGCTTACATCCTTTTGGCACTTCCTTTTTACTTCCGCTGTATCATGCACAGGAATACCCTACAAATTTATATTGGTGTACTCTTTAGCACTCTCGGTGGATTTATGTGTGTTTTAACTCCATTTTGGATTGCGTTGAAAATAGAGTGCTTGAGGAAAATCTCTAAAGAGCTCGAGTGGATCGAACGGAGAATAAGATGGCACGGTTTGGACTGGCGTTGGGAGCCGACAAACTTAGAGCTTTATGGATTCTTTTTAATACCTATCATTGCATCTGTAGCTTATGGATGTACCATTGACACCGATATTATTTCAAACATCATAGAAAATGTTTGGTATCTAATACAGGCCGTTTCGGCGTACGACACTGTAAAGCAATTCGTCTGTCTTCAAGCTCTGATAAGATCGCTATTGAAGAAGACAATGTTTCTCGCAGATTCGGAAGTTATTTTGCACTGCCAAGAAAGTGTTTACACTGTTATTGATTTATTAAATCGTATTTACGGTCCGCTGATTTTGGTAATTTATTTATACTTGTTTATTGACGTTTTGTTCGATTTGTATTCATTTTTCAGTTACCATTACATTTTTAATATTCTGTGGGCCATTACTGCAGCACTTCCATTACTTCAAATTGCGGTATCTTCACATCTTACTATAATACAGGTAAAGTACTTTACTGAGTTATTATGAAACTACTATCTGAATTTACAAAACCAAACCACCAACAAGTTTAGTTACATAATTTATTATCCAGTTTTAAGGAATACAACTTATCAAAATATTTTAGCAAATTCCCCCTAAGGGAATTCAGTAATTGAGGTTGTAATTGTGAAGTGATGTGAAGATAAATAGAGAGAGAGAGAGAGAGAGAGAGAGAGAGAGAGAGAGAGAGAGAGAGAGTGTGAGAGAGAGAGTGAGAGAGAGAGAGTGTGAGAGAGAGAGAGAGAGTGTGTGAGAGAGAGAGAGAGAGAGAGAGAGAGAGAGTGTGAGAGAGAGAGAAAGAGAGAGAGAGAGTGAGAGAGTGATTTTCGAAAATTCTACTCAAATGTCCATTGGTCATACCTAGGAGATAATGAAAATGAGGTCCGTTTACAATTTATATATATACTAGCTAAGGTACCCGGCGATGCCCGGGCACATATAGTTTAAGCATAGTATTGTACATTAGATTATAATCCTAATAGTAAATCTCAGAGAAAATCACTTCCAGTAATGCCAGCATTTCACAGGAAATAAGTTAACTCAAATTACTGTTGTAGCCTCTGGTCCCCTTCCGCTCCAACATAAGGGCTATAACCATTGTTTTCCTTAAATTAATGAATACTTAAAACAATTATCATGGATATAACATTTATTACAATTAAATATCATCTATAATGCAACGTATTTCCTGTCAAAAACCAATCTGTGCACATATAGTTTAAGCTTAGTTTTGTACATTAGATTATATTCCTCATATTAAATCTCAGTGGAAATCACTTCCAGTAATGCCAGCATTTCACAGATAATAAGTTAACTCAATTAACTGTTTTAGCCTCCTGTCCCCTTCCGCTCCAGGATGAGGGCTATGAATCTCACTTGGTGTAGGGGCTAAAGATCTCAAAGGTCTATAATGCAAATCAGAAAAAAAAGATTCCATTTTATTTTATGATACAAAAAAAGCATCAATTTTTATTATCGTTAACTATTTATTTTTGATGAGTATTTCGTAAATTTGTTAAAAAAAAGAAGAAAAAAAGCCAAATTTAAATATTTATATTCCGATCGTATTACATGCGTATTATGTGATTCAGCTATAGTATATACAGAGGATGGGTCGAAAAAGTATATATAACCCATGTTATTAGAATTTTCTGTTTATTTTTTTTGGGTATCTGTAGACTCCTTACTTTCGTCTGATTTTTATTATAACTAACTGAGTAAATTTAATATTATTTTCCATAGACCTTTTACTACAGGAGAAATAGGAAATAGATAGTGGGATGAGATATGTTTCATACTAGCATGAGCGAAACCTGCTTTGTTTACGCAGCTGTTCCATAACGGACGTTTTAATAATTGGACGATCTTACATTCTAAGTCGTTAAGACTGTGACATACATACAACAACATTGCGTCTATCAATTATATTCATTGATATGATTTTAATGGTTTTCAGACACTCAAATCCAATTGTATTTGATGGTAAGAGAAACAATGTATAAGCTGATGTTCTATTTCGAAAATGCTTAATTTCATTATCGACCGTCAATAATGGAATTAGTTTGCAATAACGTAATGCTATTATTATTTTCTTACATTCCGTAAATTAGATATTCTGCATAACAACATAAGACACTTTATAGATCAGCTATAGCAGTAGTAGATAGAAAGTTACTTCAATGACCGAAGGTTTAGGTACAAGCGATAGGTTATCAGAACTTAGAAAGACTTGGGTAAATGAAGAATATGTTGCTGATGTATTCAAAGAAATATTTCTTCTCGGTAGAAAGTCAGGGTTTCAGCTATTCGATTCGAAATTACAAATAGACAAAGTCCAAGCATTGACTTCTATAGCCGTATATTCTGCTTACATCCTTTTGGCACTTCCTTTTTACTTCCGCTGCATCATGCACAGAAATACCCTACAAATCTATATTGGTGTGCTCTTTAGCACTGTCGGTGGATTTCTGTGTGTGTTCACTCCATTTTGGATTGCGTGGAAGATAGACTGCTTAAGGAAAATCTCTAAAGAACTAGAGTGGATTGAACGTAGAATAAGATGGCACGGTTTGGATTGGAGGCCGACAAACTTAGAGCTTTATGGGTCCTTTCTAATACCTATTTTTGCAACTGTAGCTTACGGATGTTTCCTTGACACCGACATTATTTCAAACATCATAGAAAATTTTTGGTTTCTAATACAGACCGCTTCGGCATACGACACTGTAAAGCAATTCGTCTGTCTTCAAGCTCTGATAAGATCGCTATTGAAGAAGACAATGTTTCTGGCAGAGTCGGAAATTATTTTGCACTGTCAAGAAAGTGTTTACTCTGTTATTGATTTATTAAATCATATTTACGGTCCGTTGATTTTGATAATTTATTTATACATGTTTATTCCCGTTTTATTCGAGTTGTATTCATTTTTCATGTACCATTACATTTATAATATCCTGTGGGCCATTACTGCGGCACTTCCATTACTCCAAATTGCTGTATCTTCACATCTTACTATAATACAGGTAATGTACTTTACTGAGTTATTATGAAACTACTAGCTGAATTTTTATAGCAAATACACCAAAAGTTAGTTTGCTAAATTTATTACCCAGTATCCAGATATACAGCTTGTCGAATATTTTAGCAGATTTGCCTTTTAGCTATTGAGGTTGTACGCATGATGAGATTTTTGAGACATTTCTTCAAATGTTCATCGATACTACCCAGGAGATATTGAAAACAAGGTCCGTTTTAAATTTTATATATATATATATATATATATATATATATATATATATATATATATATATCTGATAACGCATTAGCTGTCGCAATTTTTGTTTGACCATCACCAAACTCGATATTTAATCACATTATGCTAATTAGAAATACAAAATTCGTTAATGGTTGAAATTCTACTTTTGGGGGTTTAGAGTATTACCAATCATTTCCCAAATTTCCTGTAAAGGTGATGACCTTCAGCGAACCCCCACTCTTACTCTCTTTAAATTAACAATAAGCTCAAATCAGGAATCTTTATTCAAATATTATATACGAAATATTGTTTTCAAGAGACCCTAATTATTACTGAGTAAGTGAGTGAGTGAGTGAGTGAGAGAGCTTCGTAACTTAAAAAACTAAACAAAACAAAACTCTAATGAAAAGAAAATGATACAAAAACAAATAACTTAAAAGAATAGAAAAAAAATCATGAAACATGATTCTTTTTTCTTTTTTTTCCTTTCTTATTCTTCCCACCTCTGTCCCCGCTGTACCTTTGGGTTTCCCAATACCAGCGGTCTCAATTTAAAAAGAGATATAAAAGTTTGCATAGATATATTGGGCCAGCTAACTTAGGTAACCTAACTCACTGAGCACGGCTAAGCATAAAAGTGCAACATTTGGGAAATTTAGTTTAATTCTGAAAAGTCCTCGGAAGATTATTTTTAAATAGGGATCTCAGATTGTTGATATCAGTTAAAGCGTTGGCCTCGATCTCAACATGGCGAGTACGATGCCCTCCTGGACTATAAGAATTTATTTCTTGACGAACTCTTAAAAAAAATCCTTAGTCCAACCCTCGCTAGAAGAACGTGGGGACTTGTAGAGAAATCTTTGTATTTAGCCACAGCCACAAAGTGTAGAGTTTGATGAATATTGGAAGTAATTTATAGATCCTTTCGGGATTAACAAAAACGATTCTTTGCAACTTAGAATATGATGCTAATAGCATCTGTCTAATAGAAATGTATGAAAGACGCACACACACAAACACGCAAACTCACCAACACACGCAAACACACTAACACACACACATTATAAATTCAAATATTAATGTATGTGTGTGTGTGTGTGTGTGTGTGTACTTATATCCAGCGTCTGCCAATAGATTACCTAAGTGTAGCTACATCGAGCATGGTTAGTACTTGAATGGGCGACCGTAGATTTAGTTCACCGGTTCGCTCCCAGAGCTCTCTATAGTAGAATGACAGGAGTCTAGTGAGTAAATATGTCTGGCAGACCGTCGGTATGACGATGGTCATCTGACTCCCATTGATACCGTCGACTAACCAACTACCATTTGGTGATATGGCCACCGCCCCCCCCCCCCTCGGTATAATATGGCTCGTCCGTCTACTGGAGAAAACTTATTTTATGTCCACCTTGGTTAACGGCGCGTTTAGATAGAATCGATCACTTACTACGTAAAAACGCCCTCGAGTCTTGCTTGGGGACGGCTAAATTCTTAAAGGTCTACATTGCCAAAATAATATATATATATAAATGCAAATATGTATTGAATGATAACAAATTACAGGCGAAAAGTCTTAGAATTAAACTTTCTCATTTCGCCCCATTCAAAGTACAAAGTTTTAACGTAAAGGAACTAAAATTTAACAATTTATACTAATATTTTCATGAACACACAGTATTAATATGTCATCAGTTATGTATTATACAGGTTATTTCTTCTGATTTTATATTTTCAATTTCAACAATTTTTTGGTAATATTAATCAACAGATTTAAGTTGATAGTCGACCGAAAAATTAATATAATTGACGCTTTTTGTTCTCTCCTAAGCCTACCGATATTATAATCTTTAAGTATCTAAATTGGCATAATCATGTTTATTTTGTTGGAATTGCATAGAAATTCCAAAGTTTTCGTTCTGATTATTGAATTAAGGTGAGAGCAGTCCTATAATAGGCAAAACATACATTCTTGCACGATCAATCACATTATGTTAATTGGATGAGCTTTCAGACGAAATGGAAATTTAAAATAACAATATGTTGTTGTTGTTTTCTTATATTCCGTAAATTGGATTCCTTGAAGAATACCTTTAATAGATCTGCTCAAATAGTAGGAGAAAGAACGGTTGTAGCAATGGCGGTG
>CM032232.1:25650000-25767500 GCA_019009955.1 Riptortus pedestris
CTTGTAATATAAATACAGAGTAATAGTATTTAGTAATGTAATAAAAGAATAAGTTCAAGGTTATAAATGTTCAAATACATAAAAAATATTCCGTTCAAAATTTGCATGAAAAAAAATTTAATTTATGAATTAGGAACTAGAAAAAATGAACTTTTTTTTTATATTACAGAACAAAAATCAAACTTCTTCCTCGTATAAAGCATTTCCCTGACAATTATTGCACGTTACTTGATGGATACTGTGATTTTGGCAAAAATTCCTTGGGCACATATTGCATACAACACTCGTTCTATTATTTCGATGTGTTCCACAAATGTAGCAAACATTGTAGCCCTCAGAAAATTGACTCAACATATCAGATCATGTTGATATACAAATACCTGGAACCCCCAGCCCGCTGAAGTCGTTTCTATTCCTAGTATTTTGACAGATGTTCAGATTGCGGTCCAAATGCCGCAGCGCGCCCGCCGGAGGGTTAAATAAATTTAAAACTGCCATCTTTCTCAATTTACATTTCTCCGGTCCTATAAGACGATTTACATTTCTTCGATCATCAGACGATTCAAAAAAATTAGATGGAAATGGTCTATGGAGAAATCGGTTGGCTCTACTCAATCATTAAGAATGGTGAACATCGTGAACTAAGAAAATCGATAAACAAGAACTATAGTCACGGTTAAATATATCTGCTTGCTGTTTACTATACTAATTGACAGATTTGTATAAAAGGTCTAATGGTTTCAAACTCCTTTACCTAAAATCAATTATGAAAATAACAAAATTTAATAAACTAGACTTCATTCCATTAAGTTGATAATAAATGGTCTTTATAACAACACAATTTTATTATTGTTTACGTAGATGACGTATGAGCCGATACTTTCTAGAAACTAGACAGTATCGTTTGATATTTCGAAGGAGTATAAGTGATAGGGAACTAATGATCTTTAAATGCTGATAGAAATGAGTTTTGACAATAGGTTAATGCCTGTGCAACAAGCTTGGGTGAACAAGAAATATGTTAGTGCTGCGCTTAGAGAAATATTCTTGTGCAGCAGAGCAACGGGGATGCTTCCTTTCGACTCGAAATTCAGATTCAAATCATCGGCAGTATTTACTTCAGTTGTAGCTTACAGTGTTTACTTCCTCTGGGGAGTTTACTTCTACTACCAATGCTTCGTTTATATGGAGAACCGTAAATACATAGTTAATGTGTTGTTCGGAGGATTCGGCGAGTTTTTAGGGATTTTCACGCTAGTCTGGATGTCGATGAACACAAATAATCTTCAACAATTGGCTAAAGAGCTCGAGTGGATCGAACGTAGAATAAGATGGTACGGTTTGGACTGGAGCTGGAGGCCCAGGAAACTGGAACTCTATGGAATGTTCTCTCTACCGATCTTCGCCTGCCTTGCCTATGGGTATAGTCTTAGAAGAAATATACTTTGGTGTATTTCAGAAACAGTTTGGGATTTTTTTCAACTTATGTTAGTTTACGAAACTTTGAAGCGGTTCGTCTGTCTTCTCAGTTTGATCAGATCACTTGTGAAGAAAATAATGTTTCTCACAGATTCACTAGTTATTTTGCACTGTCAAGACAGTTTTTACACTGTTATTGAATTAATTAATCACATTTACGGCCCGATTATTTTAGCAATTTATATTTACCTTTTCATACCAGTTTTACACAATCTGTATTGTTTATTCAGATATGATATTGATGATAGTGTTATATGGGGTATCGCGAGTATTCTGCCATTAACACAAGTTGCTCTCACCTCACATCTGACCATACGCCAGGTACGATATCTTCTTAAATAATTATTGTTTTTAGTATTCGTGCTATATTTTTGATAAAATTATATAATATATTTTTTCCCTTCATACTTTATTGACCACTAACAAAAAAACTCATTCTTTTCACAAATTTTATGGGATGCCTTGATAGTTAGAAGAATTTTTATTCTTCATTATGTATAACTCCCGAAGAAGAGTTATACGGGGCATGAAACTCGTGAAGAGAATAGTACATATGTGAAAGACATTTCATTATTATATTATTCAATTATTATTATTATTCAAAATGAATATATATACTCTTTTGCTACCTTTCCATCGGTCGCACGTTTTGTTTGATCCTTACCAAACTAGAACTATAAGTGTTGTAATAAAATCTAAAGGTCAATTTCGTCAATGGTAGGCTGTGGTATGGTTTAGTGGGAAATTTCGAAATTCAAAATATCTCCGTTATTATGAGCCTGATCGAAAACTTGTATAGTACCAATAATATTGAACATTTAATTGCCAATAAATGTTGTTCTATAAATTTAATCTGTATCTTTATTCTAAACTTAAATAACAAACGTCATTTTCAAGAATAATTTATTATGAGAGATTCATACAGATTCGTCGTGTGGTTCCGTAATGAATTAAGATGTTAGGCTCTTGTTTGGAAAATGTTTATTCAAATCTTTACCATAGTCGACATTTAACCTTTTGAGTCAACATTGAAGATCATATTTGTCTCTGACATGAATATTTAGCGAGATAAAGGGATTTTTTTATTCCTCAGCCTTCAGTAAACCCCTACTCCTACTCATGTCACATTAACAATAACTTCTAATACCATGAAACATTTTATTTTAAGCTTAAATACAATTTATTATATTCAAGTGACCTTTATTATGTGATTACATTCAGATTCGTTGAGTGATGACGCTATCAATGAAGATATATTGATTCATGAATCCATACCACACCCAATATTATATTATAGTTTCAGTCAATACTATTTATCGTATTTGTTATTGCCTGAAATCGGAACTGGAATTGTAGGGATTTACCGGCGAAGGGGGGAGGATTCAAAAATTGAAAATATTATTATCAGTGGGATCTTCAAAAAATTCAAAACCAATCCTGTTAAACTATTGATAACCTACAATTGTTCATCTAAGGATTTATTCGTAACTCAGGTATTAAGCGATATGTTGGTTCTTTCTTGTTTTCAGCTTTCAGAAACCTCCATCCTCCGCCTTCTACTAATTTTATTATTTAAAATTTTAGCAGATTTCTCTTAAGGGAAATCAGCTATTGAGGTCGTACTCATGACGCGAGTTTTGAAAAATTTCTTCAAACATCCATCGATCCTACCCAGGAGATGACTAAAATGAGGCCCGTTCATAATTATATATATATATATATATATATATATATATATAT
Organism: Riptortus pedestris; assembly: GCA_019009955.1. Taxonomy (NCBI): domain Eukaryota; kingdom Metazoa; phylum Arthropoda; class Insecta; order Hemiptera; family Alydidae; genus Riptortus; species Riptortus pedestris. Next base: position 25,653,220 of record CM032232.1, read on the forward strand.
ATATATATATATATATATTTGTCTGTTAACGCTCTAGCGGTCGCAATTTTCGTTTGATCGTTACCAAACTCTTTATTTAAACCTTTTATGTAAAAAGACAGATCAAGTTCGTAATTGGGTGAAATCGAACCGGTGGGAGGGGGGTTAAGAGGGGAGGATTTTCGAAAATTCAAAATATCTCCGTTACTATACGTCGGATCGAAAAATTATATAAGATCAATCTTATGGCAAATTAAATGTACTATAAATAGTGTTATATACTTTTATTCTCTATCTTGAATATTAACCGAGATATGGGCATTTTTCTTTTTACATCTTCTGAGACGAGATCGGCTAACTTCGGGTCTACTCGTGAGTTTCCGTCAAATGCTAGTTCGGGTCGTTCGCGTAACTGTACGGCTCTCTATTCTGAAATTTCTCTATTGTATAACTTCACGTGGGAAATCTGCTTAGTTTACGCGCGTGACGGACTTTTATAAAAATAGGAAATCTCTGGTGAGAGGGGATCACAAGAGGTTTATATCAGCAAATGGGAAATCGGTTTAATTTACGCACCCCCCCCCCCCCCGTGTGACACACTTTTTTTCAATTTAGATTAGAATGCTACACTCCATCATCACCATGCTGAGTTCCAGATATATCGAGTCTGGATGGGACTAAGTAAGCTAATCTCCGACGCTGTAAACATATTTTCCTCGATACAGAGTATTTCAAATCACCTAACGCCGATACAAAACCGACGAGATTGGATGGATTAGAATAAGTGTTAAAATGCGCCGATATTAGATGGACATTTGAGTAAACAATTCGATTAGTTTCAAACTCTTTCACCTCAAATCAACAACGAATATAATTAAATTCAATAAACTCAATTTCAATCAATTAAGGGCTTTTAATGCTAATAGGATAACAATACAATTTTATTATTGTTTCCTTAGGTGATGTAAGTCCCCATCGGTCCCAATCAATGTAGGTATACACCTAATCATTCCGCTTAGTTCTGTGACACCGGAATGTGTAATAGGGAACTAGTTTTATTTAAATGCTGATAGAAATGAGTTTTGACAATAGGTTAATGCATATGCAACGAGCTTGGGTGAACAAAAAATATGTTAGTGCTGCGATTAGAGAAATATTCCTGTTCAGCAGAACGACTGGGGTATCTCCTTTCGACTCGACATTCAGATTCAAATCATCGGCAGTATTTACTTCAGTTGTAGCTTACAGTGTTTACTTCCTCTTGGGAGTTTGCTTCTACTACAAATGCTTCATTTTTATGGAAAATGAGGAATATTTTATAAATGTGTTGTTCGGCGGAGGCGGTGGATTTTTATGTATTGCAACGTTGATTTGGAAAACGTTGAACATAAAACACCTTCAGGAAATGTCTAAAGAGCTGGAGTGGATCGAACGTAGAATAAGATGGCATGGTTTGGATTGGAGCTGGAGGCCCTGGAAACTGGAACTCTATGGAACGTTCTCTCTACCAATCCTGGCGTGCCTTGCTTATGGATATATTCCTAGAAGGAGTATCCTGTCAAATGTTATTGAATTCTTTTGGGATATATTTCAACTTATATTAGTTTTTGAAATTGTGAAGCAATTTGCTTGCCTTCAAAGTTTGATCCGATCACTCGCGAAGAAGATAATGTTCCTTTATGATTCCCAAGTCATTTTGCACTGCCTAGAAAGTGTTTACACTGTTGTTGAATTAGTTAATCTAATCTACGGTCCGCTTCTTTTGACAATTTATATATACCTTTTTATTCCCATATTAAACAACCTGAATAGTATGTTCAGAAACGGATTTCATTTTAATACTATTTGGACTGCTATGGCTGTTGTGCCGTTATCACAGGTTGCTCTAACGTCACATCTGACTATACGCCAGGTACGATATACTATCTAACCTGTACAATTCTTAGTGTTAATGCTATGTTATTCTATTGCTCAGAATGGTGTGGCTTAGATATAGTGGTGTTTTAGATATATAATAAAACAAATTATTAGCTTAAGGCTTAAACTCCAAGACCCATTACAAGAAAGTAATTTAGGAAAGTCCAGTGTCTAACCTCAAGGAGAGAATGTCTCACGTATCTACTAAACTTTCTTTCTTAAAGAAAGGACATAATACACTCAAATATAAATATAAATCCTTAAATTTTTTTTTTGTAGTGAGTGTAAAATTTAAATATATGTAATTAACTAGACAGGCTCAGGTTAGCCATATGAGTTAAACCATTGACATTGATCTCGCCTAGATTGGCGATTTCGAGTCTCACTTGGACAGTACTACTTTATTTAATGACGAAACCACTAAATAAAATCCTTAGACCCACCTTGGCTCGAAAAGGGTGGCAACCTATACATAACTCGTCCCGATTCGCCGTAAGAGCAAAAGTGTCAGTTAATAAATATTGATGATAACTAGAGATTTATATTTGCACTTTAGTACTAAATTATTTTTCTGTTTTGTTATAGTACTGAAGGTTTCAAAAACACAATTCAATAATACATATTTTGTGAGGTGTTTATCTATGACACCTAGTGAATGGTTTAGCAGATTTCTCGGAGGATAAATAAATTAATTGGATGTAATAATGACGCGATTTTCGGGAAATTTCGTCAAATATCCTATTAGATGTCAGTCCGATTCAAAACGCTATAGGGATAGCTATTTCCATGAAAATTTAACATTAGGATCATCAAAAGCTGCTGTTGATCCAGGCTTAAGGAGGTTTTAGGGTGGAGAAATATAACTTCAAAATACCTCCGATATCATGATTCGCTACAAAAAATTGTATGACACTAATATTGTAGAAATTCAATCTTTTATAAGTATTGATTGGTAAAACTTTTTTTTCTAGATTATTAACCATGCTATTCAAATTTTATGACTTATTCCTAGCTTAACCCTCGGTCGGGCGCGTCAAGAATATTCCGCCTTCGGGCGCGTGTATCTGGGAGATCATCTTCAACCTTTTTTGGGGAAATAAAGTTTTTCAATATATATTTGCACTAAAATGTTCAGTGTGTGATTAGAAACCATAACGGAGGAAGTATTTGTTTGAATGAAGTAAATAATTTTCAAAATTGACAAGTATTATAATAAAAAAAAAATTGGTAGATAAAATAATCAAGTCGGTTATAAATTCATTATTATTAAAACCGTGGACGATAATTTTTAAAATGTAATTAAAAAATACAAATATCAAAAAATATTGTTTAAATGCACATGTCTTAATTATACATAATTCATTTTAGTATGTGTATAATAATATAAACAAATGATCTAAATATAACTTCATTCAAAAATAAGTAGCACGAAATAACTTTTAGATAAGACTTATAAAAAATCATATAAATGTTAATGTACTAATCCTTTAATAAACACCAGTTTAATTATTATTTCTTTTACAGAGCTGTATTACAATTAGGACAAAGCATGGAACTATGTTGTAAACATATTTTGTTTTTGCAAATCTCACAAGAGTAATTAGTAAACCTACATATCTTTTCAGTTTTGCTTGGTTCACAAAATTTTCTTTTGTTCGTTGTAGCGAAAGGACTTTTTTTATGATGTTCTGTACTTGAATTCAATGTATGGTCCAATGAGTCTCTGTACTCTTCAAGTTTCGTCCTTAGTTCGGCTGGTAAACGTCTACTGATGTCACTGTGTCGTGCAATATTTTCTTGTACAAGTTCTTCTGAAAGCTCACGTATGAGCAAAATAATAGAAAAATAAGTTAATATGATTCCATTTAATAAAGAGAAACTTCATATTTATTTTTAGCTGGTGGTGAGGGTGATGAATGGTTAATCACAAAACTTTTTTATGGCTCCTCACAATTTTATTTTTTATAAACGCTTAGCGCTTTCGGAGACTAAATCCCCATCCTCAGAGCTAAAAAACAATAAACAATGTAACACCATAATAAAGGAGTCTAAAAATCAGTTCTTAAAAATGTTTTACATAGTTGGTCATATAACAAACAGTCTATAACATTATACAATTTTTTTTCCAATAATAACACCTATATTCAAAAACACAATTACAATTAAAATATAACAAATTAATAATTACTATTTAAACATTAAAATAATATTATAAGCAAAATTACCGTCAGAGCGTAGGGCGATCTTATAGACTTGCTACCAGGCTAAACCCTGCCGATGCACTGAGGCCAAGGGGATCGTTCCAAGCCGCTAGGGAGGGGGCAGAGACAAGTCTGGACATGAGAGACGCGTTTGTGTCAGTCTGCACATTTACATTACCTTTATTTATGGCTTTTTCAAGTTTTATTTCAATAGCCTCCACCATGTCCAAGAGATAACCCCTAACGTCACTATGAATTAATTTTATCTGGTGGTCTCCAGCATGGTGGTTGTGCTCCTTACAGTGTGCATAAAACTCTGAGCCTGCTCTCATGTGTTCCTTAGCCCTGATCCGTAACTTCCTCTCTGTCCTCCCAACGTAGCTGGCTTCACACATCCCACACTTCATCATGTACACCCCTGATCTGTCTCCTAGAGGAGTCTACTCTTTTCTTTTAGCTCTGAGGATGGGGATTTAGTCCCCGAAAGCGCTCAGCGTTTATAAGAAATAAAATTGTTAGGAGCCATAAAAAAGTTTTGTGATTAACCAAAGAGAAACTTAATTGATGTATATATTTATGAAATACAGATTTCAAAAAAAACTTCCGAGATCGGGCGCGTGGTATCTAGGAGATAATACTGAATGTCAGGCGAAACACACGACTCCATCGAACACAGTGACACTACTGATCTTGAGGGGGAGACCTATAAAGCACATAACTCGAAGCACTACACCACCACTCTCTGCTAGGAGGAGTGGCAAATATTTTTCTAGGAAGTGTGTATCTGAGAGATCACGCGCCCGACGAAGGGTTAAATACCAAATTTTGTTATCATCAGATCATTATTAATTTTGAAACATGGATATTGGTTGAGTGATAACTTCGTTAATTGAGATTTTGTATTTTGACTCGCATTTATCTATGCAATTTTGCATATTTAAGTGTTTCGTCTAAGAATAAAGTTAATATTCGTTAGTGGTTGAAATCATGGCAGGAATACGAATTCGAAAATTCAAAATATCTCCGTTAATATGAGTCGAATAGAATTTATTGATTCTTTACAATTGTTGTTCCGTACATTTTATCGCAACTCAAATATTAAGCGAATTATTAGTACTTTCTCGTTGTCAAACGTCATTAAACCCTCACATATATTCGTTGGACTTTCACGTAGAACTGCAAAATAAAAATAAATGAATGAATAAAGGAAATTGGTTTTTCGTTTCTATTTTTTTACAATTCTTAAAATATAATGAAATTTCAGAAGCTTGAGTTATCCCAACATCTTTTGTGGTCATTTTAGAAAGTCAATTTAAATTTATACTTTTGAATTTTAAATGAACTAAACAAATACTTAAAATCTTCTTCTGAGTATTGAAGTCGGAAAACCGATATATTTCTTCAGCTAACAATCCGAGGAAACATTTAATCTAGAAATACATTCATTCAGTAATTGCTTGTCATCAACTAATAAAAAGAGTTGTCATATTGTTTAGAAAAACACACATTTATTATTGTTTTCTTTGAGTTCCTAGGTAGAGGGGACAATATAGTGCTTTGATAGATTAACTAGAAGCAGAAAGGAGGAGTTAGATTAAAGTAGCAATGGATCTAAATTTAAAAGATAGGTTGGCAGTACCGAAACAGGCCTGGGTTAATGAGAAACATGTAAATACTTCCATCAAAGATATATTCCTCGTTGGCAGGACGATTGCATTTCTTGCTTTCGATTCAAATAATCGATTTAATAACCTAAATGCTTTGATTTCGGCGGCAGTGTCTATCGTGTACGTGCTTTGAGGTGTAGTTTTCTACTCCCATTGCATGGCGATTCGAGAGTTCGTCAGTAATATTCTGTTTGCCACTGTCGGGGGGCTGTTGTGTATTTGCACTCCATTTTGGATGACGTGGAACACAGAGAATTTGAGGAAAATCTCTAAAGAGCTCGAGTGGATCGAACGGAGAATAAGATGGCACGGTTTGGACTGGAGCTGGATACTGACGAAGTTAGAACTCTATTGGGCTTTTCTGATCCCATTTCTATCCTGCATGCTCTACGCACTAAATACTGAGAAGGACACTTTCTCATTGACCATAGAATATTGCTGGTATTTTTTACAACTTATATGCGCATACGCCACTGTCAACCAATTCGTCTGCCCCCAAGCTCTGATCAGGTCACTAGTGGAGAAAGCAATGCTTCTCTCTGACTCGTTAGTTATTTTGCACTGTCAAGAAAGTGTTTACACTGTTATTGTTATTCTGAATCAAATTTACGGGCCTATGATTTTAGGCATTTATATTAATCTGTTTATTCCAGTTTTGAGCGATTTGTACTATTTATTCAGATATGAGATCGGTATTCATATTCTATGGACTATGACGGGAGCACTTCCTCTAATTCTAGTTGTATTCGCCTCACATCTGACTATAAACCAGGTACAATATTTCATTAATTATTATAAAGGAGATATCAGAATTTGATTGCATAGTTTCATTTCAAGGGTCACCGATACAAAACATTTTTCATAATGCCCTATATGTTTCGTGGCCTACATTCCACCTCTTCAAGACTCTCCTTTGCTGAATTGCTGCTTGTCCTTTAGGGACATACTACCATAGTTTAGTTGCAGTTGCAAGAGCCAAAATAGAAATTGTCATTAATTTTTTAGTAATCATCCCCTTAAGACAAATACTTCCGGAAGTGAAGGTATCTTAAATTCCTTCATTTTGTTTGAAAATTGCAAAGGTCTGATCGATAAACAATGTGATCTCTTGAGGAATTGATCTAGAAGTTTAAGTAGTGTACAGTTAAAAGCACTTTAGAATATTACATTCCTTTGTATTGTATTGTTGATTTGATTCCATTATCGACTGTAATACTAAATGGAAATTTATAACAACAAAACGTTATTGTTGTTTTCATAGATTACTTATATATGGAATATTCTCTCATTATCCTACCATCTACCTTAGCAGTCTTAGTAACAGGGAACTAGTTTTATTTAGATGCCGATGGATATAAGTTTTGACAATAGGTTAATGCCTGTGCAACAAGCTTGGGTGAACAAGAAATATGTTAGTGCTGCGCTTAAAGAAATATTCCTGTTCAGCAGAGCAACGGGGATGCTTCCTTTCGACTCGACATTCAGATTCAAATCATCGGCAGTATTTACTTCAGTTGTAGCTTACAGTGTTTACTTCCTCTTGGTTGTTTGCTTCTACTACAAATGCTTCATTTATATGGAAAACGAAGAGCTTCTCATAAATGCATTGCTCGGCGGAGGTGGTGTTATTTTATTCATTGTCACGCTAATTTGGATAACGCTCAACATAAAACATCTTCAGCAGATGGCTAAAGAGCTCGAGTGGATCGAACGTAGAATAAGATGGTACGGTTTGGACTGGAGCTGGAGGCCCTGGAAACTGGAACTCTATGGATCTTTCTTACTTCCGATACTTGCATGCGTTACGCATTCCTATAGTCTGCGTAGAAGCATCTCTTCCAATATTATAGAAATTCTGTGGTATATACTCCTTTATATCACTACTCATGAATGTATGAAGCAATTTGCCTGCATTCAAAGTTTGATCCGATCACTAGTGAAGAAGATGATGTTCCTTTATGATTCTCAAGTCATTTTGCACTGCCTAGAAAGTGTTTACACTGTTGTTGAATTAGTTAATATTATTTACGGGCCACTTATTTTAATAATTGACACATACCTCTTCATTCCCTTATTATTCAATCTGTATACATTATTCAGAAATGCATTTGATGAGAATATTATATGGACCATTATGACAGTTGTTCCACTGATACAAGTCCCTCAGTCGGCACATTTAACTAGACGCCAGGTACAATCCTTTCTTATACTTTTATTGTGCTAAACAGGAGCGTTTCTTATTACTCCTCTGCTGGTTATTTTATTCTCTATATATATATATATATATATATATATATATATATATATATATATATATATATATATATATATATATATTTTTGTGTGTGTGTGTGTGTGTGTGTGTGTGTGTGTGTATGTATGTATTTGTGTGTGTGTGTGTGTGTGTGTGTGTGTATGTATGTATTTTTGTGTGTGTGTGTGTGTGTGTGTGTGTGTATGTATATGTGTGTGTGTGTGTGTGTGTATGTGTGTGTGTGTGTATGTATGTATTTGTGTGTGTGTGTGTATGTATGTATTTGTGTGTGTGTGTGTGTATGTATGTATTTGTGTGTGTGTGTGTGTGTGTATGTATGTATTTGTGTGTGTGTGTGTGTGTGTGTGTATGTGTGTATTTGTGTGTGTGTGTGTGTATGTATTTGTGTGTGTGTGTGTGTGTGTGTGTGTGTGTGTATATGTATGTATTTGTGTGTGTGTGTGTGTGTGTATGTATGTCTTTGTGTGTGTGTGTGTGTGTGTTTGTGTGTGTATGTATGTATTTGTGTGTGTGTGTGTGTGTGTGTGTGTGTGTGTGTGTGTGTGTGTGTGTGTGTGTGTGTGTGTGTGTGTGTGTGTGTGTGTGTGTAGTTTAGTTGCAATTGTCTTTACAGACCTTGGACTTCTTTAGCCACCATTTTGAGTCTAGTCCAGGCGTGAAAATCGTGGTTCATGGTTTTCCAGTCCTCTACCTGGAACAACGCATCTCATCTTGGGTCTCCCTCGTGGCCCACTCGAGCTCTTTAGAGATTTTCCTCAAGCACTCTATCTTCCACGCAATCCAAAATGGAGTGCAAACACACAGAAATCCACCGACAGTGCTAAAGAGCACACCAATATACATTTGTAGGGCATTCCTGTGAATGATACAGCTGAAGTAAACAGGAAGTCCCAAAACCTTGATCTCACATTGGTAAACCCAGATTTGGGAGTTCGATGCCTCCTGGACACTACCTAAACACTAGTACATTCATATTATATAAAAATTTTTAAGATTACATTAATACAAAATTATATTAATTTTAATAGTTTTCTCATAATCTTAATCAGACAAACATATCCAATGGTATTTGAGGGTCAAAGAAACGAATTTCATTTTCGACTGTCAATAATGGAATGACTTTGCAATAACATAATGCTATTATTATTTTCTTATACTCCTTAAATTAGATTTGCGGCATAACAACATAACACACTTTATAGATCCGCTATAGCAGTAGAGATAGAAAGTTATTGCAATGACCGAAGGTTTAGGTACAAACGAAAGGTTTTCTGTACTCAGGAAAGCTTGGGTAAATGAAAAATATGTTAATGCTGCCTTCAAAGAAATATTTCTTCTTGGTAGAAAGACAGGGATTCATCTATTCGGTACAAAATTACGAATAGAGAAAGTCCAAGCATTGACTTACTTAGCCCTGTGCAGTGCTTACGTTCTTTTGGCACTTCTTTTTCACTTCCACTGCCTCATGTACAAGAATACAAATTTAATTTATATTGATCTGACATTTGGCACTCTCGGTGGTTTCCTTTGTGTTTGCACTCCATTTTGGATGACGTGGAACATAGAGTGCTTGAGAAAAATCTCTAAAGAGCTCGAGTGGATCGAACGGAGAATAAGATGGCACGGTTTGGACTGGAGCTGGAGGCGGACAAACTTAGAACTTTATGGATCCTTTTTAATACCTATTTTTGCAACTATAGCTTATAGATTCACCCTTGACACTGACATTATTTCAAACATCATAGAAAATGTTTGGTTTCTAATACAGACCGTTTCGGCGTACGACTCTGTAAAGCATTCGTCTGTCTTCAAGCTCTGATAAGATCGCTATTAAAGAAGACAATGTTTCTCTCAGATTCGGAAGTTATTTTGCACTGCCAAGAAAGTGTTTACACTGTTATTGATTTATTAAATCATATTTACGGTCCGGTGATTTTGGTAATATATCTATACATGTTTATTCCCGTTTTGGTCGAGTTTTATTCATTATTCTGCTACCATTACATTTATAGTATTCTCTGGGCCATTACTGGGGCACTTCCATTACTCCAAACTACTGTATCTACACATCTTACTACATTACAGGTAAAGTACTTTACTGAGTTAATAGATTTGATGCATTCGGTAGAGCGTTAACGAATTTTACTTCTGAAAATGATACGCTTTTTTCGAAATATTTAGGTGGGGAGGGGGGGGGGTTAGGAGGATATTCCTGTATCTTGTTTTATGATTATGTTTCATGCTATTTTTGAAAAACAAGTTCGTGTATTGCTTCTCAAATAATATAGTTTGGTTCATGCATATATATATATATATATATATATATATATATATATATATATATATATATATATATATATATATATGGGAGGGGGAAGTCATTATTTTAGCCTCCTTAAAATATGGACGACAGGAGTCTCTCAACTTCCAGTTGAATATAAACCTTATTGCTCTCATTTGCAATTTTTATATTAAAATGTAATTTTTGGAGTTAACTCTTTTTTTTATTTATTTTTTTATATTTATTCGTTTATTTGCAACAACATAATTAAATATTACAAGCAAATGATATGTTAGAAAAAAAAAGTGACTTGACTATTGACTTGAGGTGGGAAGTTGTCCATTGACAATACCCACAATGGAGGGAACAATGGGTTGTTTATGGATTTAAACTGAAACACTACACGAGAAGATCTCTTGGCCACTTACGCTTCAGACGCCGTCTTGGGTTTTCTGGAATATGGGTAGATGAAAGTGATTCGACTAAAGGATTAGGATGTGCGGGAAGGAGAGAGTGGAATTTCTGATATCGAGATTTGGCGAGGGTATGGACAAAAGGAATGTTGAGGTCATTATGGAGAGTTAAATTGGATACGTAAAATGGGGAATCTGTAATTTTGCGGAGTATTCTGGATTGGAGGGTTTGGATTTTGTAGGAATTTGAAGGTTTGGTGGAACCCCAAAGTTCAAGTCCGTACGTCCATATTGGTCGGAGTACTGTCGTATAAATCAGTCGTTTGTTGTGTAGTGATAGTTTAGATCTGTTGTCAAGCAGTCTAAGTAGAAGTCTGTACCGTCGGTTCACTTCTTGTCTTTTTAGTGTGATGTGAGGTTTCCAAGTTAGTCGCTTGTCTAATGTGAGTCCTAGATACCTAATTTGTGATTTTTGAGGAATTAGTGCGTTATTGAGTGTAACTGGAGGGCAAATGGAACGTCGGAGGGTAAATGTTACATGGCTTGATTTGCTGCTGTTGACCTTGATCCTCCATTGTGTCAGCCAGGATTCTAGCAGAGTTAGGTGTTCTTGTAGAGCTGCGGATGCCATATTTGGGTCTGAGTTGGAAGCCAAGATTGCAGTATCATCTGCATACGTGAGAAGGAGAGTTTCGGGATGTGATGGGATGTCGGCAGTATAGGTAAGGAATAAGAAAGGACTTAGGATGCCCCCCTGTGGTACACCTGCCTGCTGGGGGAATAAGGGTGAGACTGAGGAACTAGATGAAACTTGGAAATATCTGTCGGCAAGATACGATTTAAGGATGGGGTAGTATGTGAAAGGGAGTGTATTTTTTAGTTTGAACAATAAACCTTTGTGCCACACCTTATCAAAAGCTTGTGATATGTCAAGGAAGACTCCACTGCAGTACTTCTTGTTTTCGAATGAGGAAGCGATAATATCAACTATTCTGTGGCATTGCTGGAGGAGTTAACTCAATAACGAAAATATCCTTAGTATATTAGTAATAAAGTTTCCATTGGATGATATTTTTCAACACATTTTAATAAGAAGCGAAATGATTTTAGCTTTCAACTTAATTTTTCAATACGATTGAATCTGTTCAAGTCGTTTGTTCTCGGTCAATCCTAAAAACGTTATCATGATTGTTAATTAAGATCACTGCTGAAGAATGTGACCAATGTTTACTGAAGTCTAGAATATTTATTTTTGGCAAGTTCATTGCTAGGTTATTAGCCATTAATCAATGGGATAAATCTTTAAAAGTAAAAAAGACATCTTGTTTCAGTTTTTCTCGGTCAGCACCTTACATAATTATACTGGTACCATTAGCATAAAGATTGGAATTTAATTGGTTTAAAGTTAGCTGTGAGGTTGTTAAAATATATAGATTAAAAATAGCAATGGACCTTATATTGAACATTGGGGAATGCCACAAGAAATTGTTTGACATTCTGAAATAATTTTATATCCACTAATATCACCAACTTCTAGTTTCTGTGAAAAGTCTTAAAATTATATATTCTCAGATCGCCCTATTTAAGTTCAAAGTCTTAAATTTAAGGAAACACAATGTTATCATTTATACTAATATTTTCAGGGATAACATTAATACGACATCAATTATGTGTTATAAAGGTTTTTTTCTGATTTAATATTTTTCAATTTCAAAAATATATTGGTAATAATAAAACATTTATATGTCGATGACCAATCGAAACAGCAATATAATTGTAGCTCTTGGAACTCGCCTGCACCAACCGATATTATAATCTTTTTATAAATATATTTCATTTGATATTATTGCAGAAAGTAATGAGTACGTTAAATTTTGGGTTCAGAGAATGGAATTATGGTGGGAGCTGTGCTGGTTCTCATTGCATGTAGAATTACTTTCTTGCATGATCAAAAAATTTAAGTTAATGAAATGAGCTTCCTTGACGAAATGGAAATTTAAAATAACAAAATGTTCTTGTTGTTTTCTTATATTCCGTAAATTGGATTTCTTGACGAATACGATGAAATAGATCTGCTCAAATATTAGAATAAAAAATGGTTATAGTGATGGAGGTGTATTCCCGTCTCAGGTTTAGAGAATTCAACCATGCAATTAAAGAAATATTCATTCCTTCTTGGTACGAAAACCGGTCTGGTTTGATTCGAAATTTAGATTCAACAAACTCAAAGTATTTACTTCAGTGGTGGTTTATAGTTCTTTCATCGTTTGCGGAGTCCTTTTCTACTTCCATCGCGTTATTCTGATGAAGGAATATCAGTATTTTCTCACTTTATGTGTCGGCAGTATCGGTGGACTTTTATGCTTTTCCACGCCATTTTGGTTGGGATGGAACACAAAATACTTTGTGAAAATGTATAAAGAGTTTGAGTGGATCGAATGGAGAATAAGGTGGCACGGTTTGGACTGGAAATGGAGACCGATGAATTTGAAACGTTTTCGTTGCCGATTGCCTGCACTATCGCCGCATTCGTTCTGTTTCTTTATACCGGAAACGGTTTCCCATTCATCATATCAAATTGCTGGTTTCTAGTGCTGATGGTTGTAATGCATGACGTCATAAAACAATTCATGTGTATTCAAGGTCTCGTCCGATCACTAGTGAAGAAGACAATGTTCCTATCGGATTCCCAAGTCATTTTGGACTGCCTTGAAAGAGTTTACACTGTTACCGTTATTTTGAATCATATTTAGGGGCCGATGATTTTGCTAACTTATACATTCCTATTTATTCCAATTTTATACGATTTATACTTCTTATTTGCATTTGGTTATCGTATCCTTTGGCTCATGACGGGCATAACTCCATTGATACTGCTTCCAATCACTTTACATCTGACTGTAAACCAGGTAGTTTCTTGTTATCTGCTATTTTAGAATAGAAAATGTTTTAAATTATTTATCTTGTATAATACCATTTAGGGAGACGCCATATCAACCACCAAAGTGACTGCAGACACTCCTATTGACAGAATGAGGGCAGTCACTCTACTCTATACCGCTCATTCCAGGTCCTTCTTGGTTAACGGAGATTGTACGTCAAGTCGAATTCACTAAAAGCTCCGATCACTAATCCCTCGACTCTCACTTGCCGAAGGGGGGATGGGCTATACATCTTAATTTTATGTAGCATAAAAAAGCATTATTTTTGATTATCGTTAAATAATAGTTTTTGATGAGAATTTCGAAAAAAACAGAAAGGAGCCAAATTTATTCATTTGTAGGGATTTGGGCTGGCTGATGGAGGTCCATCATCGACGGAAGGAAAGTCCGTCACTCAGGGGCTGCGTAAACTAAGCTGATTTCGCCCGTGAAGTTATACAATAGAGAAATCTCCATACGAGTGCCGAACAGTTACGGAAACGGCTGAACTGGGTTTCGGCGGGAAACTCACTCGTCCATAGCTCGTTACACTTCATAAAAATGCAAATATCTCGGTAAATATTCAAGATAGAGAATAAATGTATAAAAAGATATTTATAGTAAATGTAATTTGCAATAAGATTGGTTCTATACAAATTTTTGATCCGACGTATGGCAATTGAGATATTTCCAATTTTCAGAAATCCCCCATCTAAACCTCCCTCCCCTCCTAGTTGTCCGATTTCTGCCATTAACGAACTCGATCTGTCCTTTTGCATAAAACGTTTAAATATCGAGTTTCGTAACGATCAAACAAAAATTGCGACCGCTAGAGCGTTAACAGACAAATATATATATATATATATATATATATATATATATATATAATTTCGAACGGACCTCATTTTCATCATCTCCTGGATAGGATCGATGGACATATGAGGAAATATTTGAAAACTCGCGTCATGATTACGTCCTCAATAGCTGATTTTCCTTAAGGGAAATCTGCTAAAAACAAAACTTCAAACTACCTCCATACTTTGCATTTATTTCATTGAAAGCAGAGTACTTTCGAGGCGAATCCCCGCATCTTCAGTACTCTAGAGCTGGTCCCTATTCAGCCGGCATCTCCGTCAAGACGTTATTTATATTCTTATAACCACATCTTAAATTTACACAACACTTTTCGAGGAACTATATATTTTTTTTTAAACAGTTATTTATATAAACAGGAAAAACACCAAGTCTAAGAAAACTCTGGGTACGGTTCAAAACGTTTTTACAACCAATGTTATTGGAAGCTTCGTTTTAATTTTTTGCTTTATTAGTCTCTCTACTTATTATCTGATTTTTATTATAACTAACTGACTTAATTTATTATTCTTTTTACATAATAGTTTTACTACAGATGAGATAGGTCGTAATGGGATGAGATATGTGTGACCCTAGCATGTGGGAAAACCTGCCTTGAAACTATAAATTTTATTATCTTACACATTTAGTCGTCAAGCATTTGTCACTAGTATACAACAACACCATGCCTATAAATTTCATTAATTGATATAATTAAATAGTTTTCTCATAAAATTAATAAGACAATCATTAAAAGCTTGGGTAAATGAAAAATATGTCGATGCTGCCTTCAAAGAAATATTTCTTCTTGCTAGAAAGTCAGGGTTTCATCTTTTCGACTCGAAATTACGAATAGAGAAAGTCCAAGCATTGACTTCTGTAGCAGTATGCAGTGCTTACGTCCTTTTGGCACTTCCTTTTTACTTCCGCTGTATCATGTACAAGAACTCCAATGTAATTTATATTCATCTACTCTTTAGCACTGTCGGTGGATTTCTTTGTGTTTGCACTCCATTTTGGATTGCGTGGAACATAGAGTGCTTGAGGAAAATTTCTAAAGAGCTCGAGTGGATCGAACGGAGAATAAGATGGCACGGTTTGGACTGGAGTTGGAGGCTGACAAACTTAGAGCTTTATGGATCCTTTTTAATACCTATTATTGCAACTATATCTTATGGATTTACCCTTGACAGTGAAATTATTTCAAACATCATAGAAAATATTTGGTATCTAATACAGACCGCTTCGGCATACGACACTGTAAAGCAGTTCGTCTGTCTTCAAGCTCTGATAAGATCGCTATTGAAGAAGACAATGTTTCTTGCAGATTCGGAAGTTATTTTGCACTGCCAAGAAAGTGTTTACGCTGTTATTGATTTATTAAATCATATCTACGGTCCGTTGATTTTAGTCATTTTTATATACATGTTTATTGCTGTTTTGTACGAGGTGTATTCATTATTCGGTAACTATTACGTTTATAATATTCTGTGGGCCATTACTACGGTACTTCCATTACTGCAAATTGCTGTATCTTCACATCTTACTATAATACAGGTAAAGTATTTACTGAGCTATTATGAAACTGTTATTTCAGTATTTCATATCCAATATACCAAAAGTTCAGTTTACTAAATGTGTCATGGAGTATCCAGAAATACAGCTTGTCGAAATATTTTAGGAGTTTTACTTAATCCATTGGAAGTCTCCTCCAGCTTGGCCCATCATGGTTCGCGGCTTTCCTGTCCTCGATGGGTTGCTTCTAATCACATGTCCTTCCCATAGCTATCATAGAATGTGAACTGTCTGTTTTCATATATTGTCTCCGTTGTTGTCATCATTCTCCATAATCCTAAGTCACCATCCCACCTTCGGCCTACTATGACTACAAGAATCTTAGTCTTAAATCGTTCAACCTTTGTTTCCAGGGTACCCGTCAACGCCTTTGTCTCACACCCTTCCCTTAATTTCATGGCAAGTGAGATATTCCTTGAGCTTAAGACTGTAGAAATTGAGGAGAAATCGGTGTTAACATTAGTTATTCTTTGGACGATGTCATTAAACTGGTCGTTGATACAGGTTACTTTAGCTCCGAGGTATTTGAAGCTTTCAACGTTTGACAAGGATAGGTCTCCTTCACTCAAACTGGTCTCGAGATGTAGGTTACTAACATGTACTTCACCTATTCTTGGTTTACTTTCAACACTTCGCTTATTTTGCCACTATTATCAATTTCCCAGCTAGAGAAGCATATCCTCTTTCTTTCTTCCGAGGATAGCAACACCATGAGTCATAAGAATAACTGGAAGTAGAGTACAACTGGTAAACTGCTAGAAAAGTCTGTTGTGAATGACTTTCTTGTATTCCTATTTGAATTTGTGGTTTGCTAGTTTGATTAACTTAAGTGAACGGCAGAAGAAACAATAGACTTCACAACATTCTGTTCTTCACAACTGGGTGGCTCCATTGCCCTTGTATGCTCACCACATTAGCAAATGCAACGAATGTCGCCGCAACAACACTCTCCCCCTTGTGACGGAGTCACTGATGGAAGAATGACACCTTCTTCACCGGACGGCCGGACCTGGTTGTGTATCCTTCAGGTGTCGCAGGGTTTGTCTCTCCACTTCTGGTGAGCTGTAAGTCGGTGATAGTATTTCTTGGGGGCTGCTTGCTTGCCTGTACCTGAGAAGGTTCCTGTGCAACTTCATGAGGCACTGTGGTGTCCCTGCTGTGTTCCTCCATCAGCTAGGCTGGCTTGGTCAAAGGAGACGTTGACATCCTTGTTGCCGACGAGTATCATGAAATTTTCTCTCCTCGCTCTATAATCTTGAGATGCCCAGAATAAGGTGGGACAAGGGGTTTCAGGACAGCATCCTCGTGGAGAAAGATGTGAGAGCAGGAGTTCCGGTCCTTGTGCCCGAACGTCTTCCTAGTTGGTGATCCTGGTTTCCCTGGTTTGAGTATTGCCAAATCGTCCTTCAGAGTTTGAAGAGCAACACCTGTTTCGGGGAAATCTGGTGCTCCGAGGAAATCTCCGGGATGGGGGAGTGGCTGGCCATAAATAGCTTCAGCAACGCTAGTAGCCATGTTTTCACAGACAGCCCACGGAGAACGGTGGGGAGAACCTGGATCCATCTCGCCGAAGAGAGGTGAGCCATGAGTGCTGCCTTGAGAGAGCGATGCGCCTCTCGACGCAGCCGTTGCTCTGGGGGTGGTACGCTGTTGTCCTCTGCTAGCATGTCTGCCTCAAACTGTCGTCCTTGGTCCGTGGTCGACAGTGGAGTGCCTGAACTCAGGAAGGACATAGGGTCGCCATCAAGGTCTCACAGAGTAGCCTGAACTCTGTTCCAGGCATCGACATCAGCTTGAGCTTGAGGGTTCTTCTTCAGCTCCCCTGGATGCTTGGGTCTTTTCACTGCGCCTCTGCCAGAACTTCTAGATCGTTCGGCAGGTCCATCTCTACAATGCGTGAGAGAGAGCCTGCGACAACATTCTCGTGTAGTTTTCTAGTTAGATTCTAATATCCAATTGTATTTGATGGTCAGAGAAACAATGTATAATTTATAGCTCTATTTACAAATTACTTAATTTCATTATCGACCGTCAATTACTAATGGATTGAGTTTGGATATAACGTAATGATATTATTATTTTCTTATATTCCGTAAATTAGATTTGCGGCATAGCAACCTAACACACTTTATAGATCCGCTATAGCAGTAGTAGACAGGAAGTTATTGCAATGACCGAAGGTTTAGGTACAAACGATATGTTTTCTGAACTAAGAAAGGCTTGGGTAAATGAAAAATATGTTGACGCTGTCTTCAAAGAAACATTTATTCTCGGTAGAAAGTCAGGGTTTCATCTATTCGACTCGAAATTACGAATTGAGAAAGTCCAAGCATTGACTTCTGTAACAGTATGCACTGCTTACGTCCTTCTGGGACTTCTCTATTACTATCGCTGCTTCGTGTATAAGAATTCCATTTTAATTTATTTTGATCTATTTTTTAGCATTATCGGTGGGTTTCTGTGTATTTGTACTCCATTCTGGATTGCGTGCAAGATAGATTGCTTGAAGAAAATCTCTAAGGAGCTCGAGTGGATCGAACGGAGAATAAGATGGCACGGTTTGAATTGGAGTTGGAGGCCGACAAACTTAGAGCTTTATGGATCTTTTTTAATGCCTATCATGGCATGTGTAGCTTATGGATGGTTCCTTAACCCCGAGATTATTTCAAGCATCATAGAAAACGTTTGGTTTCTAATTCAGACCGCTTCGGCATACGACACTGTAAAGCAATTCGTCTGCCTTCAAGCTCTCATAAGATCGCTATTGAAGAAGACAATGTTTCTCGCAGATTCCGAAGTTATTTTGCACTGCCAAGAAAGTGTTTACACTGTTATTGATTTATTAAATCATATTTTCGGTCCGCTGATTTTGGTAATTTATATATACATGTTTATTCCCGTTGTGTATGATCTGTATTCATTATTCACATACAACCACTTTCATAATATTCTGTGGGCCATTACTGCTGCACTACCATTACTGCAAATTGCTGTATCTTCACATCTCACTATAATACAGGTAAAGCACCTCACTGAGTTATTATGAAACTACTAGCTGAATTTTCATTACCATGGAACCAAAAGTTTAGTTTACTAAATGTATTATCCAGTAACCAGAAATACAGTTTGTCGAAATATTTTAGCTTATTTCTCTTAAGGACATCTTAGCCAGGCCGCCGTATTCAATTGTATTTGTTAGACAGACAAGAAATATAAGCTACAGTAACATGTACATAATTAATTTCTTTACCGACCGTCAATTACTAATGAGATGAGTTGGGGAATAATAGAACGTTATCATTTTTTCTTATGTAAATTAGATTTGTCGTGGAACTAAATAACGCCTATGGATATATAAATCCATATCCATAGATATCCAATAATTTATTTATTTTTAGAAAAGTGTATTAGCAACCCCCAGTAAGAAACACATACCCCCCCCCCCCTCCTTTCTAGACATTCCAATACACACACACACACACACGCACGCGCATGCTTATTTTTACAAAAAAAAGTTTAATTGCAGATACTTATATAGTTGTAAGGGACTAGCTTAATTCATATTTTATTTTCTAAATAAGGTTTAATTAATAATTGGCATTGGGGCACAGAATATATGTTTGGATACGTCCACTATTTCTTGTTTCTTGTTTTCTTAAATCCATAGCATACCATTTCTTCCTTTCGATTCAAATAATCGATTTAATAACCTAAATGCTTTGATTTCGGCGGCAGTGTCTATCGTGTACGTGCTTTGTGGTGTAGTTTTCTACTCCCATTGCATACATAGCATGGTGATGAGTGAGTTCGTCAGTAATATTCTGTTTGCCACTGTCTGGGGGCTGTTGTGTATTTGAACTCCATTTTGGATGACGTGGAACACAGAGAATTTGAGGAAAATCTCTAATGAGCTCGAGTGGATCGAACGGGGAATAAGATGGCACGGTTTGGACTGGAGCTGGAGATTGACTAAGTTAGAACTCTATTAGGCTTATCTGCTCCCATTTCTATCCTGCATGCTCTACGCACTAACTACTGAGAAGGACACTTTCTCATTGACCATAGAATGCTGCTGGTATTTTTTACAACTTATATGCGCATACGCCACTGTAAACCAATTCGTCTGCCCCCAAGCTCTGATCAGGTCACTAGTGGAGAAAGCAATGCTTCTCTCTGACTCGTTAGTTATTTTGCACTGTCAAGAAAGTGTTTACACTGTTATTGTTATTCTGAATCAAATTTACGGGCCTATGATTTTAGGCATTTATATTAATCTGTTTATTCCAGTTTTGAGCGATTTGTACTATTTATTCAGATATGAGATCGGTATTCATATTCTATGGACTATGACGGGAGCACTTCCTCTTATTCCGCGTCACATCTGACTATAAACCAGGTACAATATTTCATTAATTATTATAAAGAAGATATCAGAATTTGATTGCATAGTTTCATTTCAAGGGTCACCGATACAAAACATTTTTCATAATGCCCTATATGTTTCGTGGCCTACATTCCACCTCTTCAGGGCTCTCCTTTGCTGAATTGCGGCTTGTCCTTTGGGGACAATACATCCATAGTTTAGTTGCAGTTGCAAGAGCCAAAATAGAAATTGTCATTAATTTTTTAGTAATCATCCCCTCAAGACAAATACTTCCGGCCACTATGACAAATAATATGGGCCACTATGACAGCTGTTCCACTCATACAAGTCCCTCTGTCGGCGCATTTAACTAGACACCAGGTAGAATATTTTCTTATACTCTTAGTCTGCTAAACAGGAGCTTTTCTTATTGCTATTATATTGTTTACATTATTGAATATATATATATATATATATAAATCTCTAGAGAACTCGAGTGGATCGAACGGAGAATAAGATGGCACGGTTTGAATTGGAGCTGGAGGCCGACAAACTTAGAGCTTTACGGCTCCTTTTTAATACCTATCATTGCAACTGTAACTTATGGATTGACCCTTGACACTGACATTATTTCAAACGTCATAGAAAATGTTTGGTTTCTCATACAGACCGTTTCGGCGTACGACACTGTAAAGCAATTCGTCTGTCTTCAAGCTCTGATAAGATAGCTATTGAAGAAGACAATGTTTCTCGCAGATTCGGAAGTTATTTTGCACAGCCAAGAAAGTGTTTACACTGTTATTGATTTATAAAATCATATTTACGGTCCGGTGATTTTGGTAATATATCTATACATGTTTATTCCCGTTTTGGTCGAGTTTTATTCATTATTCTGCTACCATTACATTTATAGTATTCTATGGGCCATTACTGCGGCACTTCCATTACTCCAAACTACTGTATCTTCACATCTTACTATATTACAGGTAAAGTACTTTACTGAGTTAATAGATTTGATGCATTCGGTAGAGCGTTAACGAATTTTACTTCTGAAAATGATACGCTTTTTTCGAAATATTTATGTTGGTAGGGGGGGGGCTAGGAGGATATTCCTGTATCTTGTTTTATGATTATGTTTCATGCTATTTTAGAAACAAGTTCGTGTATTGCTTCACAAACAATATAGTTTGGTTCATATATATTGGAGGGGGGAGGGTCATTATTTTTCCCTCCTTAAAATATGGACGACAGGAGTCTTCCTGCTGAATATAAACCTTATTGCTCTCAATTGTAATTTTTAAATTATATTGTAATTTTTGGAGTTAACTCAATGCATAACACCATAAGTTATCCGACAATGAAAATACCCTTAGTATATTAGTAATAAATTTTCCATTGGATGATATTTTTCAACACATTTTAATAAGAAGCGAAATGATTTTAGCTTTCAACTTAATTTTTCAATGCGATTGAATCTGTTCAAGTCGTTTGTTCTCAGTCAGTCCTAAAAACGTTATCAGGGGGACTGGTAAGACATGATTATTAATTAAGATCAATGCTGAAGAATGTGACCAATTTTTACTGAAATCTAGAATATTTATTTTTGAAGTTCATTGCTAGGTTATTAGCCATTAATCAATGAGATAAATCTTTAAAAGTAAAAAAAGACATCTTGTTTCTGTTTTTCTGGGTCAGCACCTTACATAATTATACTGGTACCATTTGCATAAAGAATATAATTCGTTGGTTTAAAGTTAGCTGTGAGGTTGTTAAAATATATATTAAAAATAGCAATGGACCTAATATTGAACCTTGGGGAATGCCACAAGTATTTGTTTGACATTCTGAAATAATTTTATATCCACTGATATCATCAACTTCTACTTTCTGTGAAATGTCTTAAAATTATATATTCTCAGTTCGCCCTATTTAAGTTCAAAGTCTTAAATTAAAGGAAACACAATGTTATCATTTATAATAATATCATGGATAACATTAATGCGACATCAGTTATGTGATATAAAGGTATTTTTCTGGTTTTATATTTTTCAGTTTCATAAATATATTGGTAATAATAAAACATTTATATGTCGATGACCAATCGAAACAGTAATATAATTGTAGCTCATGGAACTCGCCTACACCAACAGATATTATAATCTTTTTATAATTATATTTAATTTGATATAATTGCAGAAAGTATTGAGAACGTTCGATTTTGGGTTCTGTAATGGAATTATGGTGGGAGCTGTGTTGGTTCTCATTGCATGTAGAATTACTTTCTTGCATGATCAAAAAATTTAAGTTAATGAAATGAGCTTCCAGACGAAATGGAAATTTAAAATAACAAAATGTTCTTGTTGTTTTCTTATATTCCGTAAATTGGATTTCTTGAGGAATACGATGAAATAGATCTGCTCAAATATTAGAATAAAAAATGGTTATAGCAATGGAGGTGTATTCCCGTCTCAGGTTGAGAGAATTCAACCATGCAATTAAAGAAATATTCCTTCTTGGTACGAAAACCGGTCTGGTTTGATTCGAAATTTTGATTCAACAAACTCAAAGTATTTACTTCAGTGGTAGTTTATAGTTCTTTCATCGTCTGCGGAGTCCTGTTCTACTTCCATCGTGTTATTCTGATGAAGGAATATCAGTATTTCCTTACTTCATCTCTCAGCTGTATCGGTGGACTTTTATGCTTTTCCACGCCATTTTGGTTGGGATGGAACACAAAATACTTTGTGAAAATCTGTAAAGAGCTTTAGTGGATTTAACGGAGAATAAGGTGGCACGGTTTGGACTGGAGTTGGAGACCGACGAAGTTCTAAGGAAACTCTACGGGACGTTTTCGTTGCCGATTGCCTGCGCTATCGCCGCATTCGTTCTGTTTCTTTATAGCGGAAACGGTTTCCCATTCATCATATCAAATTGCTGGTTTCTAGTGCTGATGGTTGTAATGCATGACGTCATAAAACAATTCATGTGTATTCAAGGTCTCGTCCGATCACTAGTGAAGTGACAATGTTTCTATAGGATTCCCAAGTTATTTTGGACTGCCTTGAAAGAGTTTACACTGTTACCGTTATTTTGAATCATATTTAGGGGCCGATGATTTTGCTAACTTATATATTCCTATTTATTCTAATTTTATACGATTTATATTTTATATTTGCATTTGGTTATCGTGTCCTATGGCTCATGACGGGCATAACTCCATTGATACTGCTTCCAATCACTTCACATCTGACTGTAAACCAGGTAGTATCTTGTATTATGCTATTTAGAATAGAAAATGTTATTAATTATTTATCTTGTATAATACCATTTAGGGAGACGCCATATCTACCACGAAAGTGGCTGCAGACACTCCTATTGACAGAATGAGGGCAGTCACTCTACTCTATACCGCTCATTCCAGGTCCTTCTTGGTTAACGGAGATTGTACGTCAAGTCGAATTCACTAAAAGCTCCGATCACTAATCCCTCGACTCTCACTTGCCGAAGGGGGGATGGGCTTTACATCTTAATTTTATGTAGCATAAAAAAGCATTATTTTTGATTATCGTTAAATAATAGTTTTGATGAGAATTTCGAAAAACAGAAATGAACCAAATTTATTCATTTGTAGGGATTTGTGCTGGCTGATGGAGGTCCATCACCGACGGAAGGAAAGTCCGTCACGCAGGGGCTGCGTAAACTAAGCTGATTTCGCCCGTGAAGTTACACAATAGAGGAATCTCCATACGAGTGCCGAACAGTTACGGAAACGGCCGAACAAGGTTTCGGCGGGAAACTCACTCGTCCATAGCTCGTCCGTTACACTTCATAAAAATGCAAATATCTCGGTTAATATTCAAGATAGAGAATAAATGTATAAAAAGATATGTATAGTAAATGTAATTTGCAATAAGATTGGTTCTATACAAATTTTTGATCCGACGTATGGCAATTGAGATATTTCCAATTTTCAAAAATCCCCCCATCTAAACTCCCCTCTCCCACTTGTACGATTTCTGCCATTAACGAACTTGATCTGTCCTTTTGCATAAAACGTTTAAATATCGAGTTTCGTAACGATCAAACAAAAATTGCGACCGCTAGAGCGTTAACAGACAAATATATATATATATATATATAATTTCGAACGGACCTCATTTTCGTCATCTCCTGGATAGGATCGATGGACATATGAGGAAATATTTGAAAACTCGCGTCATGATTACGACCTCAATAGCTGATTTTCCTTAAGGGAAATCTGCTAAAAACAAGAATTCAAACTACCTCCACACTTCGCATTTATTTCATTGAAAGCAGAGTACTTTCGAGGCCACATCTTCAGTACTCCAGAGCTGGTCCCTATTCAGCCGGCATCTCCGTCAAGACGTTATTTATATTCTTATAACCACATCTTAAATTTACACAACACTTTTCGAGGAACAATATATTTTTTTTAAACAGTTATTTATATAAACAGGGAAAACACCAAGTCTAAGAAAACTCTGGGTACGGTTCAAAACGTTTTTACAACCAATGTTATTGGAAGCTTCGGTTTAATTTTTTCAGCTTCATTAGGCTCTCTACTTATTGTCTGATTTTTATTATAACTAACTGACTTAATTTATTATTCTTTTTAAATAATAGTTTTACTACAGATGAAATAGGTCGAAATGAGATGAGATAAGCGTGACGCTAGCACGTGGGGAAACCTGCCTTGAAACTATAAATTTGATTATCTTACACACTTAGTCGTCAAGTCTTTGTCACATGTATACAACAACACCATGTCTATCAATTTCATTAATTGATACAATCTAAATAGTTTTCTCATAATATTAATAAGACAATCATATCCAATTGTATTTGATGATAAGAGAAACAATGTATAAACTAATGTTCTATTTCGAAATTACTTAATTTCATTATCGACCGTCAATAATGGAATTAGTTTTCAATAACGCAATGCTATTATTGTTTTCTTATATTTCTTAAATTAGATTTGTGGAATAAAACATAACACAGTTTATAGATCTGCTATAGCAGTAGTAGATAGAAAGTTAGAGCAATGGCCGAAGGTTTAGGTACAAACGATAGGTTTTTAGTAAAAGCTTGGGTAAATGAAAAATATGTTAATACTGCCTTCAAAGAAATATTTCTTCTTGGTAGAAAATCAAGGTTTCATCTATTCGACTCGAAATTACGAATTGAGCAAGTACAAGCATTGACTTCTGTAGTCGTATGCAGTGCTTACCTCCTTTCGGGACTTCTTTTTTACTTCCCCTGTATCATATACAGGAATACCCTACAAATTTATAGTAGTGTACTCTTTAGCGCTGTCGGTGGATTTCTGTGTGTTTGCACTCCATTTTGGACTGCAATCCACATTGAGTGCTTGAGGAAAATCTCTAAAGAGCTTGAGTGGATCGAACGGAGAATAAGATGGCACGGTTTGGACTGGAGCTGGAGGCCGACTAACTTAGAGCTTTATGGATCCTTTTTAATACCTATCGTTGCAACTGTAGCTTATGGATGTACCATTGACGGCGACATTATTTCAAACATCATTGAAAATGTTTGGTATCTAATACAGGCCGCTTCGGCGTACGACACTGTAAAGCAATTCGTCTGCCTTCAAGCACTGACAAGATCACTATTGAAGAAGACAATGTTTCTCGCAGATTCCGAAGTTATTTTGCACTGCCAAGACAGTGTTTACACTGTTATTGATTTAATGAATTTTATTTACGGTCCGCTGATTTTGGTAATTTATTTTTACTTGTTTATACCCGTTTTGCACGAGCTGTATTCATTATTCAAATACCATTACGTTCATAATATTCTCTGGGCCATTGCTGCAGTACTTCCTTTACTGCAAACTGCTGTGTCTTCACATCTTACGATATTACAGGTAAAACTATCTGAATTTCCATAGCAAAGACACCAAATGTTATGTTCACTAAATGTATTATTCAGTATCCAAAAATAGAGCTTGACGATATATTTTAACATATTTCTCTTAATATATTATGAGTCTCCTACAGCTGTGTCTATCTATGTTCTTGGGTTTCCAGTCCTTGACTTGGAACTTATTCTTCCGACTGTCAACCCATCTCGTCTTCGGTCTCCCTCGTGGACAGGTTCCTACCCCTGTTTCATTCACTGTCTTGTGTAGGTAGCCCGAAGGATTGCTTCTTGCCACATGTCCTTTCCGTTGTAATCTCTTGCCGTTCATATAATGTAAAATCGACTGTCTCGTTTCAGATATAGTCTCCATTGTTATTATCTTTCTCCATAATCCTGATCCATTATCCCATTTTCGGCCTATTATGACCCTTCAACCTTTGTTTTTGGGCTACCCGTCAACACCCTCCTCCCACACCCACCCGTTAAAGTCAAAGCTTGAGTGATTTTCATTGAGCTTAAGACTCGAGAAACCTAGAAGAAATCGCGGTTAACAATAGTGACTCTTTCTAGTTCCGAAATAGCTGAAGCTTCCTACTTTTGGGAAGGATAGGTCCTCAACGCTCAAGCTGCTTTCGAGATGTTGGTTACGGCTAACTACCTTGCACTTCGTATTTTCTTAATTTACTCGCAACCCTTTCCCTCTTTTGCCATCAATTTGCCGGCTAGAGACAGTATATCCTTTGTCTTGCTCACCAGGAATCTGATTTGGTGAACGATTTTTTTTCGAAAATCACTTCATGAGCAGAACGTCAATAACTGATTTCCCTTTGGGGTTATCTGCTAATACGTGGAGATTCAATCCCCGCAAAGGGAGAACATTCGTTCATGAATTTGCCAATAGAGCCCGCTTGTGTCTCAGTTCTCATGGATTAGCGGGAGACTAAAGAGTATATACGTCTAACAGTCCCTTGGACTGATTAACTATTACGACTACGTTAGATCCCGTCCACAGACAGGCAGGCATCATGAACTGGCTACAGATCCTACTTGGTTAACGGGTGATGTACTTCAAGGTGATCACTCACTATGTAAAAACTCCCATCACGAATCCCAGGAATCTTACTTGGTGTAGGGGCTAATGATCTCAAAGGTCTATAACGCAAATCATAAAAAAAAAGATTCCACTTTATTTTATGATAAAAAAGAAAAAAAAAACAATAATTTTGATAATCTTTAACTATTTATTTTTTATGAGTATTTCGTAAATTTGTTAAGAAAGGCCAAATTTAATTATTTCTATTCTGATCGCATTACATACGTATTATATGTTCCAACTATAGTATATATACGTATAAATATACCTAGCTCAGATACCCGGCTTCGCTCGGGAATTCATTTGAGGCTGATTGGTGATGGTAATTTTTTGGCAAGGCTTTACTTTGCTCAATATTTTGACATTTACCCGTAACAGTGTTTAGGGTTAATACCCGTCGTTTCTGTGGATTTGTTAATAATAAAATTAATTATTTTTAAGACTTCGCTGTCCTCCATATTGTCATTCTTCCCGTTTCCTGTGCATTTTGCATAGATTTAAATTATTAATGACAAAATATTAACATACATTTGAAATAATTTTTCCAGGTGAGGTACCTGGTAGTTCATATTGAAAATACTTCTTGAGCAAATTTCTCTTAATAACAAAATAAACAACTTTTGTTATGTGCATAATTTCCGAAAATGCAATAGGAAACGAAATATCGCTATTTTTAATTTCAGGCCTCCCTGATAACCCCCATTCCTGCCCGTCCCTAGAAATGTTAGTATGGCTTATTATATGTAAGGCGTTAGAGCTAATACACATACCGAATATTATTTAGTTCGGTTGAGTCTTTTGTGCGAAATAAAATTCTTCACTTCCACTGTAGGTTTTAGCGTATATCTTGTTTATAATTCGGTTTACGAGAAAAGTGTATAGAACAAAAGTTACTCCAAATAAAATAGTAAAGAACTTTTGCTATTTGCATAATTTCCGAAAATGCAATAGGAAACGAAATATCGCTATTTTTAATTTCAGGCCTCCCTTATAACCCCCACTCCTGTTCATCTCAGAGAATATTAACATATCTTAATCTTGGGTTAGTAGTAATATACATACCAATTTTCATAAAATTCGGTTCAGCCGTCTATGCATGAAAAGGTAACAAACAAACAAACAGACACGAAAGAAACAAAATGTAGTTATGGTGTCTATGACACGTGAAACGAAAATTTATCTTGAAATTTCGCAAAAAAAAATCAATGTACAGAAGAGGTTACAATTTCATATATATATATATATATATATATATATATATATATATATATATATGTATATATACATGGGGGAAAAAGTTAATATAAATAATGTTATTAGATTTTTCTGTTCAGTTTTTAGGGCCTCTGAAGGCTCCTTACATTCGTCAAATTTTTTTTATAAGTAAAACGAAAATTTCATAGTAATTTCCATAGACCTATTACTACAGGATAAATAGGAAATAGATAGTGGGATGAGATATGTTTCATAATAGCACGAGGGAAACCTGCTTTGTTTATACAGCTGTTCCTTAACGGACGTTTTATAAATTTGACGATCTTACGTTAAGTCTTTGTCATCATACATACACCAACACTGTGTCTAGCAATTTCATTCATTGATATAATTTTAACAAATGATTTTTAGACAATCATATCCAATTGTATTTGATGGTATGAAAAACAATGTATACGATAATGTTCTATTTCTAAATTACTTAATTTCATTATCGACCGTCAATAATGGAATTAGTTTTCAATAATATAATGCTATTATTATTTTCTTATATTTCTTAAATTAGATTTGCGGAATAAAACATAACACAGTTTATAGATCCGCTATAGCAGTAGTAGATAGAAAGTTATAGCAATGGCCGAAGGTTTAGGTACAAGCGATAGGTTTTCAGTAAAAGCTTGGGTAAATGAAAAATATGTTGATACTGCCCTCAAAGAAATATTTCTTTTTGGTAGGAAGTCTGCGTTTCTCATATTTGACTCGAAATTACGAATAGAGAAAGTCCAAGCATTGACTTCTGTAGCCGTATGCAGTGCTTACCTCCTTTTGGGACTACCTGTTTACTTCAGCTGTATCGTGCACAGGAAAGCCCTACAAATGTATATTGGTGTGCTCTTTAGCACTGTCGGTGGATTTCTGTGTGTTTGCACTCCATTTTGGATTGCGTGGAACATAGAGTGCTTGAGGAAAATCTCTAAAGAGCTCGAGTGGATCGAACGGAGAATAAGATGGCACGGTTTGGACTGGCGTTGGAGGCCGACAAACTTAGAGCTTTACGGCTCCTTCTTAATACCTATCATTGCAACTGTAACTTATGGATTGACCCTTGACACCGACATTATTTGAAACATCATAGAAAATGTTTGGTTTCTAATACAGACTGCTTCGGCGTACGACACTGTAAAGCAATTCGTCTGCCTTCAAGCTCTGATAAGAGCCTTATTGAAGAAGACGATGTTTCTTGCAGATTCGGAAGTTATTTTGCACTGTCAAGAAAGTGTTTACTCTGTTATTGATTTATTAAATCATATTTACGGTCCGTTGATTTTGATAATTTATTTATACATGTTTATTCCCGTTTTATTCGAGTTGTATTCATTTTTCATGTACCATTACATTTATAATATCCTGTGGGCCATTACTACGGTACTTCCATTACTCCAAATTGCTGTATCTTCACATCTTACTATAATAATGGTAATGTATTTTCTTAGCTATTATTAAACTACTATCTGAATTTTCAAAACCAGGACACCAATAGTTAGTTTGCTAAATGTGTTACCCAGTATCCAGATACTCAGCTTGTCGAATATGTTAGCAGATTTGCCTTTCAGCTATTGAGGTTGTAGGCATGATGTGATTTTTGACACATTTCCTCAAATGATCATCGATACAACCCAGGTGATGTTGAAAACGACGAAATTTTATTTTAAACAAACTCGATATTTGAGAGAGAGAGAGAGAGAGAGAGAGAGAGAGAGAGAGAGAGAGAGAGAGAGAGAGAGAGAGAGAGAGAGAGAGAGAGAGAGAGAGAGAGAGAGAGAGAGAGAGAGAGAGAGAGAGAGAGAGAGAGAGAGAGAGAGAGTGGGAGAGTGGGAGAGTGGGAGAGTGAGTGAGAGAGGAGAGAGAGAGAGAGAGAGAGAGAGAGAGAGAGAGAGAGAGAGAGAGAGAGAGAGAGAGAGAGAGAGAGGGAGAGAGAGAGAGAGAGAGAGAGAGAGAGAGAGAGAGAGAGAGAGAGAGAGAGAGAGAGAGAGAGAGAGAGAGAGAGAGAGAGAGAGAGAGAGAGAGAGAGAGAGAGAGAGAATATATGGTTTTGCCTGAGTTCACTGCTAGATGCACTGTTGTATAATGACAGGACTCTAGTGAGTAAATATGTTTTGCACACTGGTATGACGAAGGACCTCTGACTTTCAGTGATACCGCTGACCCACCAATTTACCGTTTGGTGAGATGGTCACTGTCCGCCCCTCGGTATCATGTGGCCGGTCCTTCTATTCGAGACAACTTATTTTATGTCCTCCTTGGTTAACGGGGTGTGTAGATAGACTCGATAACTCACTACGTAAAAACTCCAACAGAGAATCGCCAAAAGCCGGGGACGGCTAAAGATCGCCAAAATAATATATATATAAATGCAAAAATGTATTCAATGATAACAAATTACAGGCGAAAAGTCTAAAGTTTAGGGTTCTTGTTTCACCCCATTCCAAGTTTTAATATAAAGGAACTAACATTTTACTATTTATACTAATATTTTCATGGATATACACCATTATATGATTTCAGTTTTGTATTATACATGTTTTTACTAATTTTATATTTTAAAAATAATTTGGTAATATTAATCAACAGATTTAAATTGATGATCTACCGGAACATTAATATAATTAGCGCTATTTGTTCTCAAGTGAGCCAACAGACATTATAATCTTTCAGTATCTAAATTGGCATAATTATGTATAATTTGTTTGAATTGCAGAGAAATTCAACATTTTCCGTTCTGAGAATGGAATTTTGTTGAGAGCTGTCACATAATATGCATAACTTACATTCTTGCACGATCGATCACTTTATGTTAATTGGATGAGCTTTCAGACGACATTGAATTTTATAATAACAATATGTTGTTGTTGTTTTCTTATATTCCGTAAATTGGATTCCTTGAGGAATACTCTTAATATATCGACTAAAAGAGCGGAAGAAACAACGCTTAAAGCAATGGCGGTGTATTTCGGTCCCAGGTTGAGGGAATTTAATCATGCTTGGGTAAACGAGAAATGCGTTCATACTGCCTTTAAAGAAATATTCCTTCTTGGTACGAAAACCGGTTTGCTCCCGTTTGATTTGAAATTTCGGATCAACAAACTCAAAGTATTGACTTCAGTGGTAGTTTATAGTTCTTTCATCGTCTGCGGAGTTCTTTTCTACTCACTTCGCGTTATTCGGATGAAGGAATATCGGTATTTTCTCACTCTATGTGTCGGCAGTATCGGTGGACTTTTATGCTTTTCCACGCCATTTTGGTTGGGATGGAACCAAAAATACTTTGTAAAAATCTGTAAAGAGCTAGCGTGGATCGAACGTAGAATAAGGTGGCATGGTTTGGACTGGAGATGGAGGCCGACGAAGTTAGAAATTTATGGGATCTTTTCATTGCCGATTGCCTGTGCTATCGTTTTGTCACTTGATAGCAGGAAAGACTTCCCAATTATCATATCAAATTGCTGGTATATAGTACTGATGGTATCATCGTATGACGTCATAAAACAATTCATGTGTCTTCAAGCTCTCGTCCGATCACTAGTGAAGAAAACAATGTTCCTGTCGGATTCCCAAGTCATTTTGGACTGCCTTGAAAGTGTTTACACTGTTATCGATATTTTGAATCATATTTATGGGCCGATGATTTTTCTAACTTATATATTCATGTTTATTCCAATTTTATACGATTTATATTTTTTATTTGCATTTGGTTATCGTGTCCTATGGCTCATGACGGGCATAACTCCATTGGTACTGCTTCCAATCACTTCACATCTGACTGTAAACCAGGTAGTATCTTGTCTTATGCTATTTTAGAATAGAAAATGTTATTAATTATTTATCTTGTATAATTCCATTTAGGGATACGCCACATCTACCACTAACATAAGTAAGCTGGCGATATAAACAGGTAGAGAGGTTCGATCTCTATGAAGGGAGGACATTAATTCATGAGTGCGGGTTATTGTCTAGAGGTTATGGATCGGGGGGAACCTATGGAGTATATACATCTGACAGCCCCTCGGGATGGCTAACGAATATGACTATCTGAGATCCCGTCAGCAGATAGGCTAGTACCGTGAAGTGGCTACGGACACTCCATGTACAATGGGGCCCTTTACTGGAGACAGCTTATTCCAAGTTCTCCTTGGTTAACGGGCGATGTACGTCCAATTGATCACTTTCTAAAGGAAATCTCCGATCAAGAATCCCTGAAAGTTCAATTGGAGGGGCAAAATATCGCAAAGGCCTATAATATAAACCCGAAAAATAATACTACTTAATTTTATGAAACATAAAAGATATTTAATCCTGATTATCATTAACTAATTGTTGTTGACTAATATTTAGTGTCTTTGTTAGAAAAAGAATAGTGCCAGATTAATTTATTGGTATTTCCATCGCACTACATATGCATTATTTGTTTCAACTATAATAGATATACATAGGTTGGGTCAAAAAAGCTTTCATAACTAATGTTTTTGGATTTTCTGGTTTGTGTTTCCAGCCTTAGTAGACTCCATAACTTTTAGTTCGATTTTTATTATATTATATTACTTAACTGAGTGGATTTAAAATTCTTTCGAAATAATCATTCTACTTCGGGAGAAATAGGACATAGAAAGTTGGATGACCTATGTGTCACACTAGCACAAGGGAAACCTGCTTTGTGACTTTGATGATCTTTCATACTTAGTCGTGAATTCTGTGGAAACATGGATACAACAACACTGTGTCTATCAATTTCGTTCATTGATATAGTTTTAATAATTTTCTCAAAATCATAATAAGAGTATCATATCCAATTGTATTTGATGGTAAGAGAAACAAAGTATAAACTAATGTTCCATTTCGAAATTACTTTATTTCATTATCGACCGTCAATAATGAAATGAGTTCGCAATAACATAATGCTATTATTATTTTCATATATTCCTTGAATTAGATTTGTCGTGGAACAACATTGGGGACTTTATAGATCCGCTATAGCAGTAGTAGATAGAATGTTATAGCAATGACCGAAGGTTTAGGTACAAACGATAGGTTTTCTGTACTCATAAAAGCTTGGGTAAATGAAAAATATGTTGATGCTGCCTTCAAAGAAATATTTCTTCTTGGTAGAAAGTCAGCGTTTCATCTGTTCGACTCGAAATTACGAATAGAGAAAGTCCAAGCATTGACTTCCGTAGCAGTATGCAGTGCTTACGTCCTTTTGGCACTTCCTTTTTACTTCCGCTGTATCATGTACAAGAACTCCAATGTAATTTATATTCATCTACTCTTTAGCACTGTCGGTGGATTTCTTTGTGTTTGCACTCCATTTTGGATTGCGTGGAACATAGAGTGCTTGAGGAAAATTTCTAAAGAGCTCGAGTGGATCGAACGGAGAATAAGATGGCACGGATTGGACTGGAGTTGGAGGCTGACAAACTTAGAGCTTTATGGATCCTTTTTAATACCTATTATTGCAACTATATCTTATGGATTTACCCTTGACAGTGAAATTATTTCAAACATCATAGAAAATATTTGGTATCTAATACAGACCGCTTCGGCATACGACACTGTAAAGCAATTCGTCTGTCTTCAAGCTCTTATAAGATCGCTATTGAAGAAGACAATGTTTCTCGCAGATTCGGAAGTTATTTTGCACTGCCAAGAAAGTGTTTACGCTGTTATTGATTTATTAAATCATATCTACGGTCCGTTGATTTTAGTCATTTTTATATACATGTTTATTGCTGTTTTGTACGAGGTGTATTCATTATTCGGTAACTATTACGTTTATAATATCCTGTGGGCCATTACTACGGTACTTCCATTACTGCAAATTGCTGTATCTTCACATCTTACTATAATACAGGTAAAGTATTTACTGAGCTATTATGAAACTGTTATTTCAGTATTTCATATCCAATATACCAAAAGTTCAGTTTACTAAATGTGTCATGGAGTATCCAGAAATACAGCTTGTCGAAATATTTTAGGAGTTTTACTTAATCCATTGGAAGTCTCCTCCAGCTTGGCCCATCATGGTTCGCGGCTTTCCTGTCCTCGATGGGTTGCTTCTAATCACATGTCCTTCCCATAGCTATCATAGAATGTGAACTGTCTGTTTTCATATATTGTCTCCGTTGTTGTCATCATTCTCCATAATCCTAAGTCACCATCCCACCTTCGGCCTACTATGACTACAAGAATCTTAGTCTTAAATCGTTCAACCTTTGTTTCCAGGGTACCCGTCAACGCCTTTGTCTCACACCCTTCCCTTAATTTCATGGCTAGTGAGATATTCCTTGAGCTTAAGACTGTAGAAATTGAGGAGAAATCATTAGTGTTAACATTAGTTATTCTTTGGACGATGTCATTAAACTGGTCGTTGATACAGGTTACTTTAGCTCCGAGGTATTTGAAGCTTTCAACGTTTGACAAGGATAGGTCTCCTTCGCTCAAACTGGTCTCGACATGTAGGTTACTAACATGTACTTCACCTATTCTTGGTTTACTTTCAACACTTCGCTTATTTTGCCACTATTATCAATTTCCCAGCTAGAGAAGCATATCCTCTTTCTTTCTTCCGAGGATAGCAACACCATGAGTCATAAGAATAACTGGAAGTAGAGTACAACTGGTAAACTGCTAGAAAAGTCTGTTGTGAATGACTTTCTTGTATTCCTATTTGAATTTGTGGTTTGCTAGTTTGATTAACTTAAGTGAACGGCAGAAGAAACAATAGACTTCACAACATTCTGTTCTTCACAACTGGGTGGCTCCATTGCCGTTGTATGCTCACCACATTAGCAAATGCAACGAATGTCGCCGCAACAACACACTCCCCCTTGTGACGGAGTCACTGATGGAAGAATGACACCTTCTTCACCGGACGGCCGGACCTGGTTGTGTATCCTTCAGGTGTCGCAGGGTTTGTCTCTCCACTTCTGGTGAGCTGTAAGTCGGTGATAGTATTTCTTGGGGGCTGCTTGCTTGCCTGTACCTGAGAAGGTTCCTGTGCAACTTCATGAGGCACTGTGGTGTCCCTGCTGTGTTCCTCCATCAGCTAGGCTGGCTTGGTCAAAGGAGACGTTGACATCCTTGTTGCCGACGAGTATCATGAAATTTTCTCTCCTCGCTCTATAATCTTGAGATGCCCAGAATAAGGTGGGACAAGGGGTTTCAGGACAGCATCCTCGTGGAGAAAGATGTGAGAGCAGGAGTTCCGGTCCTTGTGCCCGAACGTCTTCCTAGTTGGTGATCCTGGTTTCCCTGGTTTGAGTATTGCCAAATCGTCCTTCAGAGTTTGAAGAGCAACACCTGTTTCGGGGAAATCAGGTGCTCCGAGGAAATCTCCGGGATGGGGGAGTGGCTGGCCATAAATAGCTTCAGCAACGCTAGTAGCCATGTTTTCACAGACAGCCCAAGGAGAACGGTGGGGAGAACGTGGATCCATCTCGCCGAAGAGAGGTGAGCCATGAGTGCTGCCTTAAGAGAGCGACGCCGCCTCTCGACGCAGCAGTTGCTCTGGGGGTGGTACGCTGTAGTCCTCTGCTTCCTTGTACCCATCAGTGCACTCAACTGCAAAACAGATCTGCCTCAAACTGTCGTCCTTGGTCCGTGGTCGACAGTGGAGTGCCTGAACTCAGGAAGGACATAGGGTCGCCATCAAGGTCTCACAGAGTAGCCTGAACTCTGTTCCAGGCATCGACATCAGCTTGAGCTTGAGGGTTCTTCTTCAGCTCCCCTGGATGCTTGGGTCTTTTCACTGCGCCTCTGCCAGAACTTCTAGATCGTTCGGCAGGTCCATCTCTACAATGCGTGAGAGAGAGCCTGCGACAACATTCTCGCTACCTAGCCAGTATCCTATGCCCGTCTCGAACTGACAGCCCCTCGGGATGACTAACGATTATGGCTCTCTTAGATCGCGCCAGCAGACAGGCTGACAGCGTGAACTGGCTACAGACACTCAGTGTACAATTGGGGCCCTTTACTGGAGACAGCTCATTCCAGGTCCTCCTTGGTTAACATGGGATGTACCTCAATTTGATCGCTCACTACATATGAACTCCGATCACGAATCACTTGGGTTTCAACAATTTAAAATGGTTTTAATAAAAAAATGTGTCATTCCTATGTACTATTACATTTATATTATTTAAAATTGTTCAAAATTTTATTAATTGTAATGGTTTTCTCAAAATTTTAGTCAGATTCTAATATCCAATTGTATTTGATGGTCAGAGAAACAATGTATAATTTATAGCTCTATTTACAAATTACTTAATTTCATTATCGACCGTCAATTACTAATGGATTGAGTTTGGATATAACGTAATGATATTATTATTTTCTTATATTCCGTAAATTAGATTTGCGGCATAGCAACCTAACACACTTTATAGATCCGCTATAGCAGTAGTAGACAGGAAGTTATTGCAATGACCGAAGGTTTAGGTACAAACGATATGTTTTCTGAACTAAGAAAGGCTTGGGTAAATGAAAAATATGTTGACGCTGTCTTCAAAGAAATATTTATTCTCGGTAGAAAGTCAGGGTTTCATCTATTCGACTCGAAATTACGAATTGAGAAAGTCCAAGCATTGACTTCTGTAACAGTATGCACTGCTTACGTCCTTCTGGGACTTCTCTATTACTATCGCTGCTTCGTGTATAAGAATTCCATTTTAATTTATTTTGATCTATTTTTTAGCATTATCGGTGGGTTTCTATGTATTTGTACTCCATTCTGGATTACGTGCAAGATAGATTGCTTGAAGAAAATCTCTAAGGAGCTCGAGTGGATCGAACGGAGAATAAGATTGCACGGTTTGAATTGGAGTTGGAGGCCGACAAACCTAGAGCTTTACGGATCCTTTTTAATGCCTATCATGGCATGTGTAGCTTATGGATGGTTCCTTAACACCGAGATTATTTCAAGCATCATAGAAAACGTTTGGTTTCTAATTCAGACCGCTTCGGCATACGACACTGTAAAGCAATTCGTCTGCCTTCAAGCTCTCATAAGATCGCTATTGAAGAAGACAATGTTTCTCGCAGATTCCGAAGTTATTTTGCACTGCCAAGAAAGTGTTTACACTGTTATTGATTTATTAAATCATATTTTCGGTCCGCTGATTTTGGTAATTTATATATACATGTTTATTCCCGTTGTGTACGATCTGTATTCATTATTCAGATACAACCACTTTCATAATATTCTGTGGGCCATTACTGCTGCACTACCATTAATGCAAATTGCTGTATCTTCACATCTCACTATAATACAGGTAAAGCACCTCACTGAGTTATTATGAAACTACTAGCTGAATTTTCATTACTATTGAACCAAAAGTTTAGTTTACTAAATGTATTATCCAGTAACCAGAAATACAGTTTGTCGAAATATTTTAGCATATTTCTCTTAAGGACATCTTAGCCAGGCCGCCGTATTCAATTGCATTTGTTAGACAGACTAGAAATATAAGCTACAGTAACATGTACATAATTAATTTCTTTACCGACCGTCAATTACTAATGAGATGAGTTGGGGAATAATAGAATGTTATCATTTTTTCTTATGTAAATTAGATTTGTCGTGGAACTAAATAACGCCTATGGATATATAAATCCATATTCATAGATATCCAATAATTTATTTATTTTTAGGAAAGTGTATTAGCAACCCCCAGTAAGAATCGCATACCCCCCCCCTCCTTTCTAGACATTCCAATACACACACACACACACACACACACACACGCACGCGCATGCTTATTTTTACAAAAAAAAAGTTTAATTGCAGATACTTATATAGTTGTAAGGGACTAGCTTAATTCATATTTTATTTTCTAAATAAGGTTTAATTAATAATTGGCATTGGGGCACAGAATATATGTTTGGATACGTCCACTATTTCTTGTTTCTTGTTTTCTTAAATCCATAGCATAGTAGCTATCTCGTTGGCAGGACGATTGGATTTCTTCCTTTCGATTCAAATAATCGATTTAATAACCTAAATGCTTTGATTTCGGCGGCAGTGTCTATCGTGTACGTGCTTTGTGGTGTAGTTTTCTACTCCCATTGCATACATAGCATGGTGATGAGTGAGTTCGTCAGTAATATTCTGTTTACCACTGTCTGGGGGTTGTTGTGTATTTGAACTCCATTTTGGATGACGTGGAACACAGAGAATTTGAGGAAAATCTCTAATGAGCTCGAGTGGATCGAACGGGGAATAAGATGGCACGGTTTGGACTGGAGCTGGAGATTGACTAAGTTAGAACTCTATTAGGCTTATCTGCTCCCATTTCTATCCTGCATGCTCTACGCACTAACTACTGAGAAGGACACTTTCTCATTGACCATAGAATGCTGCTGGTATTTTTTACAACTTATATGCGCATACGCCACTGTAAACCAATTCGTCTGCCTTCAAGCTCTGATCCGGTCACTAGTGAAGAAAGCAATGTTTCTCTCTGACTCGCAAGCTATTTTGCACTGCCAAGAAAGTGTTTACACTGTTA
The DNA here is from genome assembly GCA_019009955.1 of Riptortus pedestris. Classification (NCBI taxonomy): domain Eukaryota; kingdom Metazoa; phylum Arthropoda; class Insecta; order Hemiptera; family Alydidae; genus Riptortus; species Riptortus pedestris. Next base: position 25,692,435 of record CM032232.1, read on the forward strand.
TTGTTATTCTGAATCAAATTTACGGGCCTATGATTTTAGGCATTTATATTTATTTGTTTATTCCAGTTTTGAGCGATTTGTACTATTTATTCAGATATGAGATCGGTATTCATATTCTATGGACTATGACGGGAGTAATTCCTCTAATTCTAGTTGCATTCTCCTCACATCTTACTATAAACCAGGTACAATATTTCATTAATTATTATAAAACAGCTACCAGAATTTGATAGCATAGTTTCATTTGAAGGGTCACCAATACAAAACATTTTCTCCACGCATACATTTTTCATAGTGCCCTATATGTTTCGTGGCATATATACCACCTTTTCAGGGCTCTCCTTTGCTGAATTGCTGCTTGTCATTTAGGGACAATACTAGTTTAGTTGCAGTTGCAAGAGCCAAAATAGAAATTGTCATTAACGCATTAGTAATCATCCAATACTTCAAATACAAATACTTCCGGAAGTGAAGGTATCTTAAATTCCTTCATTTTGTTTGAAAATTGCAAAGGTCTGATCGATAAACAATGTGATCTCTTGAGGAATTGATCTAGAGGTTTAAGTAGTGTCAAGTTAAAAGCACTTTAGAATATTACATTCCTTTGTATTGTATTGTTGATTTGATTCCATTATCGACTGTAATACTAAATGGAAATTTATAACAACAAAACGTTATTGTTGTTTTCATAGATTACTTATATATGGAATATTCTCTCATTATCCTACCATCTACCTTAGCAGTATTAGCAACCGGGAACTAGTTTTCTTTAGATGCTGATGGATATAAGTTTTGACAATAGGTTAATGCCTGTGCAACAAGCTTGGGTGAACAAGAAACTTGTTAGTGCTGCGCTTAGAGAAATATTCTTGTTCAGCAGAGCAACAGGGATGCTTCCTTTCGACTCGTCATTCAGATTTAAGTCATGGGCAGTATTTGCTTCAGTTGTAGCTTACAGTATTTATTTCCTCTTGGGTGTTTGCTTCTACTACAAAAGCTTCATTTATATGGAAAAGGAAGAGTCTCTCATAAATGCATTGGTCGGCGTAGGTGGTGTATTTTTATTTATTGTCACGCTGATATGGAAAACGTTGAACATAAAACATCTTCAGCAAATGTCTAAAGAGCTTGAGTGGATCGAACGTAGAATAAGATGGTACGGTTTGGACTGGAGCTGGAGGCCCTGGAAACTGGAACTCTATGGATCTTTCTTACTTCCGATACTTGCATGCGTTACGCATTCCTATAGTCTGCGTAGAAGCATCTCTTCCAATATTATAGAAATTCTGTGGTATATACTCCTTTATATCACTACTCATGAATGTATGAAGCAATTTGCCTGCATTCAAAGTTTGATCCGATCACTAGTGAAGAAGATGATGTTCCTTTATGATTCTCAAGTCATTTTGCACTGCCTAGAAAGTGTTTACACTGTTGTTGAATTAGTTAACAGTATATACGGACCACTTATTTTAACAATTTACACGTACCTCTTTATTCCCTTGTTATTCAATCTGTACAAATTATTCAAAAATAACTTTGATGAGAATATAATATGGGCCACTATGACAGCTGTTCCACTCATACAAGTCCCTCTGTCGGCGCATTTAACTAGACACCAGGTAGAATATTTTCTTATACTCTTAGTCTGCTTTACAGAAGCTTTTCTTATTGCTATTATATTGTTTACATTATTGAATATATATATATATATATATATATGTGTGTGTGTGTGTGTAGTTTAGTTGCAATTGTCTTTACAGACCTTGGACTTCTTTAGCCACCATTTTGAGTGTAGTCCAGGCGTGAAAATCGTGGTTCATGGCTTTCCAGTCCTCTACCTGGAACAACGCATCTCATCTTGGGTCTCCCTCGTGGCCCACTCGAGCTCTTTAGAGATTTTCCTCAAGCACTCTTATCTTCCACGCAAACCAAAATGGAGTGCAAACACACAGAAATCCACCGACAGTGCTAAAGAGCACACCAATATACATTTGTAGGGCATTCCTGTGAATGATACAGCTGAAATAAACAGGAAGTCCCAAAACCTTGATCTCACATTGGTAAACCAAGATTTGGGGAGTTCGATGCCCTCCTGGACACTACCTAAACACTAGTACATTCATATTATATAAAATTGTTTAAGATTACATTAATACAAAATTATATTAATTTTAATAGTTTTCTCATAATCTTAATCAGACAAACATATCCAATGGTATTTGAGGGTCAAAGAAACGAATTTCATTTTCGACTGTCAATAATGGAATGACTTTGCAATAACATAATGCTATTATTATTTTCTTATACTCCTTAAATTAGATTTGTGGCATAGCAACATAACACACTTTATAGATCCGCTATAGCAGTAGAGATAGAAAGTTATTGCAATGACCGAAGGTTTAGGTACAAACGAAAGGTTTTCTGTACTCAGGAAAGCTTGGGTAAATGAAAAATATGTTAATGCTGCCTTCAAAGAAATATTTCTTCTTGGTAGAAAGACAGGGTTTCATCTATTCGGTACAAAATTACGAATAGAGAAAGTCCAAGCATTGACTTACTTAGCCCTGTGCAGTGCTTACGTTCTTTTGGCACTTCTTTTTCACTTCCACTGCCTCATGTACAAGAATACAAATTTAATTTATATTTATCTGACATTTGGCACTCTCGGTGGATTCCTTTGTGTTTGCACTCCATTTTGGATGGCGTGGAACATAGAGTGCTTGAGGAAAATCTCTAAAGAGCTCGAGTGGATCGAACGGAGAATAAGATGGCACGGTTTGGACTGGAGCTGGAGGCCGACAAACGTAGAGCTTTACAGCTCCTTTTTAATACCTATTTGTATATATATAATTTCGAACGGACCTCATTTTCGTCATCTCCTGGATAGGATCGATGGACATATGAGGAAATATTTGAAAACTCGCGTCATGATTACGACCTCAATAGCTGATTTTCCTTAAGGGAAATCTGCTAAAAACAAAAATTCAAACTACCTCAATACTTTGCATTTATTTCATTGAAAGCAGAGTACTTTCGAGGCGAATCGCCGCATCTTCAGTACTCCAGAGCTGGTCCCTATTCAGCCGATATTTCCGTCAAGACGTTATTTATATTCTTATAACCACATCTTAAAGTTACACAACAATTTTCGAGGAACTATAGTTTTTTTTTGGGGGGGGGGGGGGCTCAGGTTAGCCATGCGAGTTAAAGCGTTGACCTTTATCTCACATGGTAAACCTAGAGTGGCGAGTTCGATTCTCGCCTGGGTAAAGGAAATTATTTAGTGACGAAATTCATTAAATAACATCCTAAAATCCCACCCTGGCTAGAAAAGGGTGGTCACCTGTAGATAACCCGTCCCATTTAGCCTAAGTTGCAAAAAGTGGACGTTACTAAATAATAATAATAATATAGTTTTTTTCTTTTTTAAACAGTTATTTATATTTAATTAAGTTATTTATTTATTAAACAGGGAAAATACCAAGTCTAAGAAAATTCTGGGTACGGTTCAAAACGTTTTTACAACCAATGTTATTGGAAGCTTCGGTTTAATTTTTTCAGCTTCATTAGTCTCTCTACTTATTGTCTGATTTTTATTATAACTAACTGACTTAATTTATTATTCTTTTTACATAATAGTTTTACTACAGATGAAATAGGTCGTAATGGGATGAGATAAGTGTCAAAGGGGAAACCTGCTTTGAAACTATTAATATGATTGATTATCTTACACACTTAGTCGTCAAGTCTTTGTCACATGTATACAACAACACCATGTCTATTAATTTCATTAATTGATATAATTTAAATAGTTTTCTCATAATATTAATAAGACAATCATATCCAATTGTATTTGATGATAAGAGAAACAATGTATAAACTAATGTTCTATTTCGAAATTACTTAATTTCATTATCGACCGTCAATAATGGAATTAGTTTTCAATAACGCAATGCTATTATTGTTTTCTTATATTTCTTAAATTAAATTTGTGGAATAAAACATAACACAGTTTATAGATCCGCTATAGCAGTAGTAGATAGAAAGTTAGAGCAATGGCCGAAGGTTTAGGTACAAACGATAGGTTTTTAGTAAAAGCTTGGGTAAATGAAAACTATGTTAATACTGCCTTCAAAGAAATATTTCTTCTTGGTAGAAAATCAAGGTTTCATCTATTCGACTCGAAATTACGAATTGAGCAAGTACAAGCATTGACTTCTGTAGTCGTATGCAGTGCTTACCTCCTTTCGGGACTTCTTTTTTACTTCCCCTGTATCATATACAGGAATACCCTACAAATTTATAGTAGTGTACTCTTTAGCGCTGTCGGTGGATTTCTGTGTGTTTGCACTCCATTTTGGACTGCAATCCACATTGAGTGCTTGAGGAAAATCTCTAAAGAGCTTGAGTGGATCGAACGGAGAATAAGATGGCACGGTTTGGACTGGAGCTGGAGGCCGACTAACTTAGAGCTTTATGGATCCTTTTTAATACCTATCGTTGCAACTGTAGCTTATGGATGTACCATTGACGGCGACATTATTTCAAACATCATTGAAAATGTTTGGTATCTAATACAGGCCGCTTCGGCGTACGACACTGTAAAGCAATTCGTCTGCCTTCAAGCACTGACAAGATCACTATTGAAGAAGACAATGTTTCTCGCAGATTCCGAAGTTATTTTGCACTGCCAAGAAAGTGTTTACACTGTTATTGATTTAATGAATTTTATTTACGGTCCGCTGATTTTGGTAATTTATATATACTTGTTTATACCCGTTTTGCACGAGCTGTATTCATTATTCAAATACCATTACGTTCATAATATTCTCTGGGCCATTGCTGCAGTACTTCCTTTACTGCAAACTGCTGTGTCTTCACATCTTACGATATTACAGGTAAAACTATCTGAATTTCCATAGCAAAGACACCAAACGTTATGTTCACTAAATGTATTATTCAGTATCCAAAAATAGAGCTTGACAAAATATTTTATTTATTTATTTATTAACGTCCACTTTTTACAACTTAGGCTAATCGGGACGGGTTATCTACAGGTTACCACCCTTTTCTAACCAGGGTGGGATCAAAATATTTTAACATATTTCTCTTAATATATTATGAGTCTCCTACAGCTGTGTCTATCTATGTTCTTGGGTTTCCAGTCCTTGACTTGGAACTTATTCTTCCGACTGTCAACCCATCTCGTCTTCGGTCTCCCTCGTGGACAGGTTCCTACCCCTGTTTCATTCACTGTCTTGTGTAGGTAGCCCGAAGGATTGCTTCTTGCCACATGTCCTTTCCGTTGTAATCTCTTGCCGTTCATATAATGTAAAATCGACTGTCTCGTTTCAGATATAGTCTCCATTGTTATTATCTTTCTCCATAATCCTGATCCATTATCCCATTTTCGGCCTATTATGACCCTTCAACCTTTGTTTTTGGGCTACCCGTCAACACCCTCCTCCCACACCCACCCGTTAATGTCAAAGCTTGAGTGATTTTCATTGAGCTTAAGACTCGAGAAACCTAGAAGAAATCGCGGTTAACATTAGTGACTCTTTCTAGTTCCGAAATAGTTGAAGCTTCCTACTTTTGGGAAGGATAGGTCCTCAACGCTAAAGCTGCTTTCGACATGTTGGTTACGGCTAACTACCTTGCACTTCGTATTTTCTTAATTTACTCGCAACCCTTTTTCTCTTTTGCCATCAATTTGCCGGCTAGAGACAGCATATCCTTTGTCTTGCTCACCAGGAATCGATTTTTTCAAAAATCACTTCATGAGCAGAACGTCAATAACTGATTTCCCTTTGGGGTTATCTTCTAATGCGTGGAGATTCATTCCCTGCAAAGGGAGAACATTCGTTCATGAATTTGCCAATAGAGCCCGCTTGTGTCTCAGTTCTCATGGATTAGCGGGAGACTAAAGAGTATATACGTCTAACAGTCCCTTGGACTGATTAACTATTACGACTACGTTAGATCCCGTCCACAGACAGGCAGGCATCGTGAACTGGCTACAGATCCTACTTGGTTAACGGGTGATGTACTTCAAGGTGATCACTCACTACGTAAAAACTCTCATCACGAATCCCAGGATTCTCACTTGGTTTTTGGGCTAATGATCTCAAAGGTCTATAATGCAAATCAGAAAAAAAAATATTCCATTTTATTTTATGATAAAAAAGAAAAAAAAATAATAATTTTGATAATCTTTAACTATTTATTTTTTATGAGTATTTCGTAAATTTGTTAAGAAAGGCCAAATTTAATTATTTCTATTCTGATCGTATTACATACGTATTATATGTTCCAACTATAGTATATATACGTATAAATATACCTAGCTCAGATACCCGGCTTCGCTCGGGAATTCATTTGAGGCTGATTGGTGATGGTAATTTTTTGGAAAGGCTTTACTTTGCTCAATATTTTGACATTTACCCGTAACAGTGTTTAGGGTTAATACCCGTCGTTTCTGTGGATTTGTTAATAATAAAATTAATTATTTTTAAGACTTCGCTGTCCTCCATATTGTCATTCTTCCCGTTTCCTGTGCATTTTGCATAGATTTAAATTATTAATGACAAAATATTAACATACATTTGAAATAATTTTTTCAGGTGAGGTACCTGGTAGTTCATATTAAAAATAATTCTTGAGCAAATTTCTCTTAATAACAAAATAAACAACTTTTGTTATGTGCAAAATATCCGAAAATGCAATAGGAAACGAAATATCGCTATTTTTAATTTCAGGCCTCCCTGATAACCCCCATTCCTGCCCGTCCCTAGAAATGTTAGTATGGCATATTATATGTAAGGCGTTAGAGCTAATACACATACCGAATATTATTTAGTTCGGTTGAGTCTTTTGTGCGAAATAAAATTCTTCACTTCCACTGTAGGTTTTAGCGTATATCTTGTTTATAATTCGGTATACGAGAAAAGTGTATAGAACAAAAGTTACTCCAAATAAAATAGTAAAGAACTTTTGTTATTTGCATAATTTCCGAAAATGCAATAGGAAACGAAATATCGCTATTTTTAATTTCAGGCCTCCCTTATAACCCCCACTCCTGTTCATCTCAGAGAATATTAACATATCTTAATCTTGGGTTAGTAGTAATATACATACCAATTTTCATAAAATTCGGTTCAGCCGTCTATGCATGAAAAGGTAACAAACAAACAAACAGACACGAAAGAAACAAAATGTAGTTATGGTGTCTATGACACGTGAAACGAAAATTTATCTTGAAATTTCGCAAAAAAAAAATCAATGTACAGAAGAGGTTACCATTTCATATATATATATATATATATATATATATATATATATATATATATATATATATACAGAGGATGGGGCGAAAAAGTTAATATAAATAATGTTATTAGATTTTTCTGTTCAGTTTTTAGGGCCTCTGAAGGCTCCTTACATTCGTCAAATTTTTTTTATAAGTAAAACGAAAATTTCATAGTAATTTCCATAGACCTATTACTACAGGATAAATAGGAAATAGATAGTGGGATGAGATATGTTTCGTACTAGCACGAGGGAAACCTGCTTTGTTTATACAGCTGTTCCTTAACGGACGTTTTATAAATTTGACGATCTTACGTTAAGTCTTTGTCATCATACATACAACAACACTGTGTCTAGCAATTTCATTCATTGATATAATTTTAAAAAATGATTTTTAGACAATCATATCCAATTATATTTGATGGTAAGAAAAACAATGTATACGATAATGTTCTATTTCTAAATTACTTAATTTCATTATCGACCGTCAATAATGGAATTAGTTTTCAATAACGTAATGCTATTATTATTTTCTTATGTTTCTTAAATTAGATTTGCGGAATAAAACATAACACAGTTTATAGATCCGCTATAGCAGTAGTAGATAGAAAGTTATTGCAATGGCCGAAGGTTTAGGAACATACGATAGGTTTTCAGTAAAAGCTTGGGTAAATAAAAAATATGTTAATGCTGCCTTCAAAGAAATATTTCTTCTTGGTAGAAAATCAGGGTTTCATCTATTCGACTCAAAAATACGAATTGAGAAAGTACGAATATTGACTTCTGTAGTCGTTTGCAGTGCTTACCTCCTTTTGGGACTACCGGTTTACTTCTGCTGTATCATGCACAGGAAAGCCCTCCAAATGTATATTGGTGTGCTCTTTAGCATTGTCGGTGGATTTCTGCGTGTTTGCACTCCATTTTGGATTTCGCGGAAGATAGAGTGCTTGAGGAAAATCTCTAAAGAGCTCGAGTGGATCGAACAGAGAATAAGATGGCACGGATTGGACTGGAACTGGAGGCCGACAAACTTAGAGCTTTACGGCTCCTTTTTAATACCTATCTTTGCAACTGTAACTTATGGATTGACCCTTGACACTTACATTATTTCAAACTTCATAGAAAATGTTTGGTTTCTAATACAGACCGCTTCGGCGTACGACACTGTAAAGCAATTCGTCTGCCTTCAAGCTCTGATAAGAGCCTTATTGAAGAAGACAATGTTTCTTGCAGATTCGGAAGTTATTTTGCACTGCCAAGAAAGTGTTTACACTGTTATTGATTTATTAAATCATATCTACGGTCCGTTGATTTTGATAATTTATTTTTACATGTTTATTCCCGTTTTATTCGAGTTGTATTCATTTTTCATGTACCATTACATTTATAATATTCTGTGGGCCATTACTGCGGCACTTCCATTATTGCAAATTGCTGTATCTTCACATCTTACTATAATACAGGTAAAGTATTTAGCTATTATTAAACTACTATCTGAATTTTCAAAACCAGGATACCAATAGTTAGTTTGCTAAATGTGTTACCCAGTATCCAGATACTCAGCTTGTCGAATATGTTAGCAGATTTGCCTTTCAGCTATTGAGGTTGTAGGTATGATGTGATTTTTGACACATTTCCTCAAATGATCATCGATACAACCCAGGTGATGTTGAAAACGACGAAATTTTATTTTTAACAAACTCGATATTTGGGAGAGAGAGAGAGAGAGAGAGAGAGAGAGAGAGAGAGAGAGAGAGAGGGAGAGGGAGAGAGAGAGAGAGAGAGAGAGAGAGAGAGAGAGAGAGAGAGAGTGGGGGGGAGAGAGAGAGAGAGTGGGGGGAGAGAGGGAGAGGGAGGGAGAGAGAGAGAGAGGGTGAGAGAGAGAGAGGAGAGAGGAGAGAGAGAGAGAGAGAAGAGAGGAGAGAGAGGAGAGAGAGAGAGAGAGAGAGAGGAGAAGAGAAGAGAGAGAGGAGAGAGAGAGGAGAGAGAGAGAGAGAGGAGAGAGAGAGAGAGAGGAGAGAGAGAGAGAGAGAGAGGAGAGAGAGAGAGGAGAGAGAGAGAGAGAGAGAGAGAGAGAGAGAGAGAGAGAGAGAGAGAGAGAGAGAGAGAGAGAGAGAGAGAGAGAGAGAGAGAGAATATATGGTTTTGCCTGAGTTCACTGCTAGAGCTGCTTTCAACAGATTAGTCTGTACTTAAACGGGCGACCGCAAAGTTACTTCACCGTTTCACTCCCAGAGTGCACTGTTGTATAATGACAGGACTCTAGTGAGTAAATATGTTTGGCACACTGGTATGACGAAGGACCTCCGACTTTCAGTGATACCGCTGACCAACCAATTTACCATTTGGTGAGATGGTCACTGTCCGCCCCTCGGTATCATGTGGCCGGTCCTTCTATTGGAGACAACTTATTTTATGTCCTCCTTGGTTAACGGGGTGTGTAGATAGACTCGATAACTCACTACGTAAAAACTCCAACAGGGAATCGCCGCGTGGGGACGGCTAAAGATCGCCAAAATAATATATATATATATAAATGCAAAAATGTATTCAATGATAACAAATTAGAGGCGAAAAGTCTAAAGTTTATGGTTCTTGTTTCACCCCATTCAATGTTTTAACATAAAGGAACTAACATTTTACTATTTATACTAATATTTTCATGTGCACACACCATTAATATGATTTCAGTTATGTATTATACAGGTTTTTTCTAATTTTATATTTTTCAATTTTAAAAATAATTTGGTAATATTAATCAACAGATTTAAATTGATGATCTACCGAAACATTAATATAATTAACGCTATTTGTTCTCAAGTGAGCCAACAGACATTATAATCTTTCAGTATCTAAATTGGCATAATTATGTATAATTTGTTTGAATTGGAGAGAAAATCAACATTTTCCGTTCTGAGAATGGAATTTTGTTGAGAGCTGTCACATAATATGCATAACTTACATTCTTGCACGATCGATCACTTTATGTTAATTGGATGAGCTTTCAGACGACATTGAATTTTATAATAACAATATGTTGTTGTTGTTTTCTTATATTCCGTAAATTGGATTCCTTGAGGAATACTCTTAATAGATCTGCTCAAATAGTGGAAGAAACAACGCTTAAAGCAATGGCGGAGTATTTCGGTCCCAGGTTGAGGGAATTTAATCATGCTTGGGTAAACGAGAAATGCGTTCATACTGCCTTTAAAGAAATATTCCTTCTTGGTACGAAAACCGGTTTGCTCCCGTTTGATTCGAAATTTCGGATCAACAAACTCAAATTATTGAGTTCTGTGGTAGTTTATAGTTCATTCATCGTCTGCGGAGTTCTTTTCTACTCACTTCGCGTTATTCGGATGAAGGAATATCGGTATTTCCTAACTCTATGTGTCGGCAGTATCGGTGGACTTTTATGCTTTTCCACGCCAATATGGTTTGGATGGAACCAAAAATACTTTGTGAAAATCTGTAAAGAGCTAGCGTGGATCGAACGTAGAATAAGGTGGCATGGTTTGGACTGGAGTTGGAGACCGACGAAGTTAGAAATCTATGGGATCTTTTCATTGCCGATTGCCTGTGCTATCGTTTTGTCACTTGATAGCAGGAAAGACTTCCCAATTATCATATCAAATTGCTGGTATCTAGTACTGATGGTATCATCGTATGACGTCATAAAACAATTCATGTGTCTTCAAGCTCTCGTCCGATCACTAGTGAAGAAGACAATGTTCCTATCGGATTCCCAAGTCATTTTGGACTGCCTTGAAAGTGTTTACACTGTTATCGATATTTTGAATCATATTTATGGGCCGATGATTTTTCTAACTTATATATTCATGTTTATTCCAATTTTATACGATTTATATTTTTTATTTGCATTTGGTTATCGTGTCCTATGGCTCATGACGGGCATAACTCCATTGGTACTGCTTCCAATCACTTCACATCTGACTGTAAACCAGGTAGTATCTTGTCTTATGCTATTTTAGAATAGAAAATGTTATTAATTATTTATCTTGTATAATTCCATTTAGGGATACGCCACATCTACCACTAACATTAGTTAGCTGGCGATATAAACAGGTTGAGGTTCGATCTCTATGAAGGGAGGACATTAATTCATGAGTGTTCGTTATTGTCTAGAGGTTATGGATCGGGGGGAACCTATGGAGTATATACATCTGACAGCCCCTCGGGATGGCTAACGAATATGACTATCTATGATCCCGTCAGCAGATAGGCTAGTACCGTGAAGTGGCTACGGATACTCCATGTACAATGGGGCCCATTACTGGAGACAGCTTATTCCAAGTTCTCCTTGGTTAACGGGCGATGTACGTCCAATTGATCACTTTCTAAAGGAAATCTCCGATCAAGAATCCCTGAAAGTTCAATTGGAGGGGCAAAATATCTCAAAGGCCTATAATGTAAACCCGAAAAATAATACCACTTAATTTTATAAAACATAAAAGATATTTAATCCTGATTATCATTAACTAATTCTTGTTGACCAATATTTAGTGACTTTGTTAGATAAGGAATAGTGCCAGACTAATTTATTTGTATTTCCATCGCACTGCAAATGTATTATTTGTTTCAACTATAATAGATACACATAGGTTGGGTCAAAAAAGCTTTCATAACTAATGTTTTTGGATTTTCTGGTTTGTGTTTCCAGCCTTAGTAGACTCCATAACTTTTAGTTCGATTTTTATTATATTATATTACTTAACTGAGTGGATTTAAAATTCTTTCGAAATAATCATTCTACTTCGGGAGAAATAGGACATAGAAAGTTGGATGACCTATGTGTCATTCTAGCACAAGGAAAACCTGCTTTGTGACTTTGATGATCTTACATAGTTAGTGGTGAAGTCTGTGGAAACATGGATACAACAACACTGTGTCTATCAATTTCGTTCATTGATATAGTTTTAATAATTTTCTCAAAATCATAATAAGAGTATCATATCCAATTGTATTTGATGGTAAGAGAAACAAAGTATAACCTAATGTTCCATTTCGAAATTACTTTATTTCATTATCGACCGTCAATAATGAAATGAGTTCGCAATAACATAATGCTATTATTATTTTCTTACGTTCCTTAAATTAGATTTGTCGTGGAACAACATTGGGCACTTTATAGATCCGCTATAGCAGTAGTAGAAAGAAAGTTATAGCAATGACCGAAGGTTTAGGTACAAACGATAGCTTTCCGAGACTCAGAAAAGCTTGGGTAAATGAGAAATATGTTAATGCTGCCTTCAAAGAAATATTTCTTCTTGGTAGAAAGTCAGCGTTTCATCTGTTCGACTTGAAATTACGAATAGAGAAAGTCCAAGCATTGACTTCCGTAGCAGTATGCAGTGCTTACGTCCTTTCGGCACTTCCTTTTTACTTCCGCTGTATCATGTACAAGAATTCCAATGTAATTTATATTCATCTACTTTTTAGCACTGTCGGTGGATTTCTGTGTGTTTGCACTCCATTTTGGATTGCTTGGAACATAGAGTGCTTGAGGAAAATCTCTAAAGACCTTGAGTGGATCGAACGGAGAATAAGATGGCACGGTTTAGATTGGAGTTGGAGGCCGACTAACTTAGAGCTTTATGGATCCTTTTTAATACCTATTATTGCAACTATATCTTATGGATTGACTCTTGACACCGACATTATTTCAAACATCATAGAAAATGTTTGGTATCTAATACAGACTGCTTCGGCGTACGACACTGTAAAGCAATTCGTCTGCCTTCAAGCTCTCATAAGATCGCTATTGAAGAAGACGATGTTTCTCGCAGATTCGGAAGTTATTTTGGACTGCCAAGAAAATGTTTACGCGGTTATTGATTTACTAAATCATATTTACGGTCCATTGATTTTATTCATTTTTATATACATGTTTATTCCCGTTTTGTATGAGTTGTATTCATTATTCAGTAACTATTACGTTTATAATATCCTGTGGGCCATTACTGCGGTACTTCCATTACTCCAAATTGCTGTATCTTCACATCTTACTATAATGCAGGTAAAGTACTTTACTGAGTTTTTATGAAACTACTATCATAGTTTTCATAACCAAGACACCTAAAGTTCAGTTTAGATAGATCTGCTAAAAGAGTGCCATGGCGGTGTATTTCGGTCCCAGGTTAAGAGAATTTAAACATGCTTGGGTAAATGAGAAATATGTTAATGCTGCCTTCAAAGAAATATATCTTCTTGGTAGAAAGTCAGCGTTTCATCTGTTCGACTCGAAATTACGAATAGAGAAAGTCCAAGCATTGACTTCCGTAGCAGTATGCAGTGCTTACGTCCTTAAGAAGGACTTCCATTAAAGAAATATTTCTTCTTGGTACGAAGTCGGGTTTGCTTCCGTTTGATTCGAAATTTCGATTCAACAAACTCAAATTATTTACTTCGTTGGTGGTTTATAGTTCTTTCATCGTCTTCGGAGTCCTTTTCTACTTCCATCGCGTTATGAAGGAATATCGGTATTTCCTCACTTTATCTGTCGGCATTATTGGTGGACTTTTCAGCTTTTTCAAGCCATTTTGGATGGGATGGAACACAAAATACTTTGAGAAAATCTCTAAAGAGCTTGAGTGGATTGAACGGAGAATAAGGTGACCCGGGGGGGGGGGGGCTCAGTTAGCCATGTGAGTTAAAGCGTTGACCTTTATCTCACATGGTAAACCTAGAGTGGCGAGTTCGATTCACACCTGGGCAGAGGATTTTATTTAGTGACGGAATTCGTTAAATAAAATCCAGAGTCCCACCCTGGATAGAAAAGGGTGGTAACCTGTCGACAACCCTTTACAATTACATTTGCAAAAAGTGAACGCTAATAAATATTTAATTTTAAGGTGTCACGGTTTGGACTGGACAAGGAGACCGACGAAGTTAGAACTCTATGGGATTCTTTTATTGCCGATTGCCTGTGCTGTATTCGTTTTGTTTACTCTTAGCAGGAACGGTTTCCCATTCATCATATCAAATTGCTGGTATCCAGTACTGGTTGTATTAACGTATGGCATCAGAAAACAATTCATGTGTCTTCAAGGTCTCGTCCGATCACTAGTGAAGAGACAATCCCATCGGACCTATCGGATTCCCAAGTCGTTTTGGACTGCATTGAAAGTGTTTACACTGTTATCATATTTACGGGGCGATGAGTTTACTAACTTATATATTTCTGTTTATTCCAATTTTATATGATTTATATTTTTCATTTGCAACTGGTTATCGTGTCCTTTGGCTCATGACAGGGGTTACTCCATTGGTCCTGGTTCCATTCACTTCCATCTGACTGTAAACAAAGTAGTATCTTTTCTTGCGCTATTTTAGAGTAGAAAATGTTCTAAATTATTTATTTTGTATAATTTCAGAGGATGCCACATCTACCACGGACATTAGTAAGCTGGCGGTATAAGCAGGTAGAGAGGTTTCCACCAAGGGAGGGTTCAAAATTATATTAATTACAATGATTTCCTCTAAATTTTAGTATTAAAATAATATCCAATTGTATTTGATGGTCAGAGAAACAATGTATAAGCTAAAGCTCTATTTAAAAATTACTTAATTTCATTATCGATCGTCAATAACTAATAGAATGAGTTTGCAATAACCTAATGCTATTATTATTTTCTTATATTCCGTAAATTAGATTAGTCAAGGAATAACATAAGGCACTTTATAGATCCGCTATAGCAGTAGTAGATAGAAAGTTATTGCAATGGCAGAAGGTTTAGGTATAAACGATAGGTTTTCAGTACTAAGAAAGGCTTGGGTAAATGAAAAATATGTTGATGCTGCCTTCAAAGAAATATTTCTTCTTGGTAGAAAGTCTAGGTTTCATCTATTCGATTCGAATTTACGAATAGAGAAAGCCCAAGCATTGACTTCTTTAGCCGTATGCAGTGCTTACGTCCTTTTTGCACTTCCTCTTTACATCCACTGTATCATATACAAGAATACCCTACAAATGTATATTAGTGTACTCTTTAGCACTGTCGGTGGATTTCTGTGCGTATGCACTCCATTTTGGACTGCGTGGAACATAGAGTGCTTGAGGAAAATCTGTAAAGAGCTCGAGTGGATCGAACGAAGAATAAGATGGCACGGTTTGGATTGGAGTTGGATGCCGACTAACTTAGAGCTTTATGGATCCTTTTTAATACCTATTATTGCAACTATAGCTTACGATTGTACCAATGACAACGACATTATTTCAAACATCATAGGAAATGTTTGGTTTCTAATACAGACCGCTTCGGCGTACGACACTGTAAAGCAATTCGTCTGTCTTCAAGCCCTGATAAGATCGCTATTGAAGAAGACAATGTTTCTCGCAGATTCGGAAGTTATATTGCACTGCCAAGAAAGTGTTTACACTGTTATTGATTTAATAAATCATATCTACGGTCCGTTGATTTTAGTCATTTATACATACATGTTTATACCCATTGTGTGCGATCTATATTCATTATTCAGATACCATCACTTTCATCATATTTTATGGGCCATTACTGCGGCACTTCCATTAATGCAAATTGCTGTATCTTCACATCTTACTATAATACAGGTAAAGTACCTCACTGAGTTATTATGAAACAACTATCTGAATTTTTATTACCATGGCACCAAAAGTTCAGTTTACTTAATGTATTATCCAGTATCCAGAAATACAGTTCGTCGAAATATTTTAGCAGATTTCTCTTAATGACATCTTAACCAGGCCGCCGTATTCAATTGTATTTGTTAGCCAGAGACAAGAAATATAAGCTGAGAGTTGAGAAAAAGTAGAATGTTATCATTTTTTCTTATGTAAATTAGATTTGTCGTGGAACTAAATAACGTATTTTATTTGGATAGACTGAAAGCCCTGAGATGCCTTTGGATATATAAATCCATATTCATAGATATCTAATAATTTATGTATTTTTAGGAAAGTGTTTTAGCAACCACCAGTAAGAAACGCATACCCCTCCCCCTTTCTAGACATTCCAACACACACACACACACACACACACACACACACACACACACGCACGCGCGCGTGCATGCTTATTTTTACAACAAAAAAGTTTGCCAATATTTATTTAGTTGTATGGGACTAGCTTAATTCATAATATATTTTCTAAATAGGGTTTAGTTAATTATTGGAATTGGAGCACGGAATATATGTTTGGACACGTCCACTATTTATTATTTCTTGTTTTCTTAAATCCATAGCATAGTAGAGTGTCCAGGCCAAAAACAAAACACTACATGACTTCAATACAATATACACGGCAGAATTACAGGCTATACTCTTAGGACTAACGAACATCACAACTACTAAAAGAGACATGGTTATTTGTACAGACTCATTAAGTTCAATAAAGTCACTTGAAGACATGTATTTCACCAATCCCCTTATTATTGAAATTTTAACAATATTCATAGAATAAAAAAACACATTACTATTTATTGGTTACCCGGCCATGTGGGCATATCTCAAAGTGATATAGTAGACAAAGCAGCCAAACAATCAGCTGAACTTGAACAAATAGATTTTTTGGACATACTTCACCAAGACGCTTTCTCTCAAATAAAAAAAAAAAAACTCGTAATTAATGACTGGAATAATTTATGGTATAACACTGACAGTAAACTTCGAGAAATAAAATCAAACATGCTCAACTGGACTTCAAGTAATAGACACTCTAAAAGAGAAGAAATTGTACTTACACGCCTACGCACAGGACACACTAGACTAACACATTCATATCTAATGAGCAGACAAGATGAACCTATATGTCGCTACTGCAACAGAACGCTGACTGTAAAACACATACTAACTGACTCCACACAAGTGAAAACGTACCCATGGCCCACAAATGTATGTGAACTACTAGCCGACAGTAGCCAATTTATAGATGATGTTTTTAAGTATTTAAGAAATCATGGATTATTTGATGAAATATAAAACATATTAGCCTTAATTATGAAAGTTATATATAGCAAGCACTGTGGAATATAAGTTTTGCATCCTGCCAGTTTAACTATTTATAGTTTTTCTTTTATTTTTATTTATCTTTTCTTTTTTTTCCTTTGTTGTTCTATTATAATTTTATATTTGTTCCTCATGTTATAAATATAATAACAATTTATATTTAGTTTTGTCCATTCTATTTATTTTGTACATTTGTAAAAGTTAGCTGTGTAAAAATTTTAATATTTATTTAATCTTGTAAAACTATGTTCTAACATGTTAAAATATGAATCGCCATTGTAGTGGCATGGTCCTATTTATTTTGTACTTTTATAACCTTTAGATTTGAAAAAATGTTAATATTTATTTAATTTTGTAAAATTATATTCAAACATGTTAATAGATGAATCGCCATTGTAGCGGCATCTCAAGTAAATAAAAATATTAGATGTAATATTTTCCTTTGAAAGGTCCAAAACAGGGACTTTTAAAAATTCACTTAATCTTAGTTACGTACTTTAATAATTATTTATTGTAAATTCCAAATTGTTAATTGTAGGGATAATGGATATAAATTTAAAAAATAGAAATTAAAAAAAAGGTTTATAGTGGATTTTCGTAAGTACATTATAAATTGTGTTTATTATTTGTATTATATTATGCAGAATTAGTATTACTTTACTTTAGTTATGTACTTTAGTAATAGTTATTTATTGTAAATTGCAAATTGTTAATTTTAGGAATGTGTATGTATAATGTCTCTATATTATCCAAAAAAAAAATTAACAAGGCATTTTGTATATATTTATAAAAAGAGTATTTACGTTTTAGTATTATATTAATTAGGATTTGCATTATTTTATTTTAGTTAAGTTTTAGTAATAGTTATTTAGTATAAACAATGAAACTACACAATGGAAAGTCGCAATAACCGTGAAGTTGATTGCCCAAAAAATAAACAATCTAGTCTAGTTTATTTTGACTTGACCAAGATGTACTTCCCCTGCATGGAACTAGTATTGTCCAAAACGGACAGCTGGGCTCAAAATTTTACCTTTTTTTCATTTTACCGGACGACTGATATTGATAAATATTTATTAGAAATTTGAAAGTATCGATTGAGATCGGAAGACGAAATTTTGAATTCCATACCATCGAACCTTCGAACTCGAATATTACTTGAGATGTTTGAATAATAAGAATTCAGAAAATCTCTACCTTACACCTGGAGTATTAAAATTAAGGCATTTATACATTTCGTGTTCTGATTAAATACCTACCCGATCTCATTATGGGACAAAAGTGAGATGAAGCAATATATGTGTCATTCCAGCACGATGGAACAAATATTCATTTTTATATATATAGTTTATTATTTTTTTTATCGACCCTCAATTAATTAATGTGATGGACCGAGCTGTCATAAGAAATGGTCATTAGTAATTGCACGAGTTATTATTATTTTCTTACATTCACTGAATTAGATATGTCAATCAAAACTGTAATAGTCTTTATATTGCTGCTAACGTAGTAGTGGATAGAAGAACTATAAAATTGCTGTGAGGATAGGTTCAAATGATTGGTTCACAATATTAAAACGTGCTTGGATAAACGAGAAAAATGTTGACGTTGACATCAAAGAAATATTTCTTCTTGGTTCAACTTCTGGATTGCTTCCATTCGATTCAAAATTGACCAAATCTAGTTAAAACGTGTTCCGGGATAGTCAAAACTGATAATTCATTGAAACATAAAAACCTACATTTTCCACAATTAGAATATTTAGTTGTCTTCGTACAAGGACGAAAAGGAACTTGGACATTTTCAAATATCAATAATAATATAAACAAATTTAATAACTGGAGAAAACCATATATACATAACTACACTGAAATAATTGAACGATTTTACAATAATGTAATTCTCTTTGTAATTTATTTTGAAATTGATATTTTTAGTGCGAACATTTTGAAACACTCCGATGATGTAAATATTAAGAAAAGTTAAAACGTTTTTGTTAACGGTTTATTCCGGCTATTAAGTCATAAAAATGAAGAATTTATTTTAAAATAGAGCATATATGTCTATATAAAATTTATTTTATTTGTTTCAGATCAATAAACTGACAAAAATGATCTACGGGAGGACGCTTGATTATCCTGATGATGTGAGTTTTTGCTTGATAGTATCTAACAGTTAGCTCAATGTCTTCAGTTCAAGTTTGTTGAGTTTATGTAACTACTGAGTCTGATCTTCTGGAGTTATAATAAATTTGATTTTAAAATTTTACTTAAACAGTCTTATTGGTAATAGTATATTTTTCAGTTGGTATCTTATAGATTTAACTAACTCCAAAAAACTTAATTTAATTATTTCCTCAATTTCATATGGTTAATTGACCTACCAACCCCGAGTGATGAATTAGATTCTTGCCTGAGCAATAAAACTAAAATTAAATAAAACTCTTAGTCCACTCTGGGTAGCTAAGGGTGGTAACCTGTAGATAATCCGTCCCAATTAGCCATAGTAGCAAAAAAGTGGATGTTAATAAATAATAGTAAATGCGGTAATATTGGAGGTTCACATTTTAAATTCTTTACTCGAAAATGTTTATTTATCGCTCTGATATGTAAGCGTTTCTCTGGACTCTAAGGGTTATATTCGATGGTTAAAATTCGACCTAAAAAGGGGGATATAGAGGGAGGAGGTATTAGAAAAACATCTCCATTATCGTGAGCCCAATCGCTAAATGTTACACGACAAATCTTGTTATACTAGTACTGCTCTGCAATTAATAGTTGTACATTTATGGTTAAATTACACACGAGAAATAGGTAAAATATTTCTGTGATCATGAACAAATGTATTTAAAAGGTTATTATACTTCTATAAATGTTGTAGTATATTAAAGTCCACTTTGATCTACTGGGGCTAACCGGGACGGGTTATCTACAGATTACCACCGGGGTGGGAATCTTTAGCTCATCGCTAAATAAATTCCTGTCGCCTACAAGGGAATAAAACTCATGATTCTAGGTTTACCAAGTATATTAAGCCTTCTGAAAATAAAATACATATAATTTTTATTAGTGCATTTTAATTTATAATTGGGAAATTAATTAACCCTGGAGTAGTCGCGTGATTAACAGTTACATGAATGGTCGCATGGTTGACCAGTGTCACCCACAGAATGATTTTGTTTTTGGTATCCTATAATTTAATTACTTACCTAATCATTAATCTTTATGCCTTACTTTAATGGTAGAAAAGGTTTATAAATAAAAACAATCTTGAAAAATATATTGTAAAAGCAAACAAAAGCATTTTTGAGTACTACCCCAATTTTAGTGTGGTTATAACACGTTACGATTTCAGGCTTAGACAACTTACCTGTTTCCTCATCGATATAATTGTCTTGATGCAAAATTGAGATTAGGAGAACTGCCCGATTCCTTTTTGGACAGTAAGAAACTAGTGTGCAGCCTTCTTGAAGATCAAACATTGATGAGAATGCAGAGCGGTGTTTGTTTGGTTTCCTTGGGGATTTCAGTTTTGTTTTTCCGGAGGGTACCAACATATGTGAGCCCTTTAGTTTCTAACAATTTTTTGGCCATACGAATACTGCTGAACCAATTGTCTCCAGTTATATTCCTGTGGGATCCTTTTACCGGTTCCACCAATCTCAGTACAACGTCTATGGGAGAATTACTCAACCGGTATGGACCCTCCGGTTGAACACCTACATATGTTTCCAAGTTGAACGTATATGTCATTTTAGCATCTACTAGTGAGAATGTTTTGATGCCGTATTCAGCTGGCTTATTTGGAATGTATTGTCTAAATGGGCATCTGCCCCGGAGAGCTAATAACTGTTCATTTATGGTGATATATTCACTCGGAATGAAGAATTTGGGGAAGTTTGTATTTACAATTTTAAACACCTCTCTGATTGGAGCAAATTTATCAATTTCTGTACGTGAAACTCTATCATGCATATATCGAATCGTAAACATCTCAGCAGAAAAGCAAATCTTTGCCTACTCATTGAAAGGTAACATGACTCCATGCCGTTTCCCTTGGAATTGTCCCACAATTTTTGAATTTCTATTGAAAGAAAGCAATCGAAATAGATGAAGAATAACAAATTGGTAAATATCTATCTCATAAAACAAATTGCTAAAGAAAAAATTACTTACTGGTAAAATATCTTAAACGGTCGCGTGGGGGACACTTGTCAACCAAACTAGTTTGAGGTGGAATACTTTTCTTACGTGAAGGGTAAACAGAACGACGACACTGTAGATTCGAACAATAGGGTCTTCTTGGAAGATACGGGAAGGGAAAGAATGGCGGGAGTTAGTGAAAGGGAATGACTCATAAAAATTGACAGGTGGGTGACAATTGTCAACCGCGCGACTGCTCTAGGGTTAATGCATTTATGATGAATAATGTGGATATGAGAAAACTTCATTAAAAAAATAAATTAAGATAAATTGGCTATAGAGAATTAACAACTGAACATTAAAGTAATAAACAGTCTACCATTATTTTAATAGAATGAAAAACATACCAAGAGAGAAAATAAAGTATGCTCGTTAATCTAAGTACATGACATTAATTCTATTGGTTATACTCCACTTAAATATTTCAAACACTTAATTTTATCAAGTTTTGTAATGGTATGCAACAAATTATTTAGAGCTGAGTTTGTAAAACCATGAAAAAAACTGGTTGTAGGAACTTGGCTGATTACTTATGCTTTAGTGCTAGAAGAGAGTGCCAAGAGTAAAAAAAAAATGGTTTGAAACCAACCCTTTCATTGTTCCAGTGCTAACACTCGCCTTTAAAAAAACCTATAACAAACTGAATCGTAACCTCGAGTACTAAATTATTTATTATCTTTATTTATTTTTATGTCATTATTTTTTAGCAGTCCTTCTTGTGTTAATTCTCACCTACACCATGTCTGAGCGGCGAGAATGGATGCACATTTATGTTATTGTTTATATATTAAATAATAGTTACGAGACTCCAGGGCACGGAGGGATGGCTCTCTAATTCCGTTTGCCACTATAAATGCATCCACCATTCCTAATATTATTTTTGTAGCTAGTTCTCACGAAGAATGCAAAGAGACCCTGCACATTGCATACTCAGTTTTACTGTATGATTATAGTTTACAAATTATATTTTTGGTTCCAGAAATCATTGGACTTCCATCTGATTGCTAGACGAGAGCCAGTTTTCAGTGCCAGTGGGTTCTTCAGACTCGAAAATTCACTCATTTGCTCGGTATGTACAACAATTTCATATTGCATCTCTATAAAATGTAATCTATAAAACAACATTTAAAAAGTCCGACACGCACGGGCTGCGTTAACTAAGCAGATTTCCCTCGTGCGTCATCTTAAAATTTGCATTTACCTCAAAACGTAAAACTTCAATGAGAAGAATTTTGGGTATTTAGGCTTCATAATATAAGAGCTTATTGTTAATATGACATGAGTAAGAGTGAGGGTTTACTGTAGGCCGAAAACTAAAAAAATGCAAATATCTGGGCTATTTATCAAGACTGTAAAAAAACGCACATGAAAACATTTATAGAACATTACATTTGCGATAAGATTGGTTCTACTTAATTGTTCGATTCGACTCATAATAACGGAGATATTTCGCATGTACGTTTTTTTATAACGCAGTCATAGTCGTAGAAAGTATTCTGTCTTCCAAACCATGGATAAATTAAAGTTTCTTTCCCTTGATGCGGTCCAAAGCTTAATGGTGATAGCTGTTTTAGGTACATCATAACCGAAAAACAAATAGAAAATGAAATATCGCCTTAATGAAAATCGCAATGAAATGAAAATTTTTATTTCAGGCCTCCCTTATAACCCCCACTCCCGTTTGAACCTATCAATTTTAATATAGCTTATAATCATGGAAAAGTTAATGCTAATTCACATACCGAGTTTTGTTAAATTTGGTTCAACCGTTAGTGCCCAATAAAATAGTTGGCTCCCGCTTTAGTTTTTGGTGTATATCTCGTTTATACTTTGTTATAATACAAAAGTCAATATAACAAAAGTTACACTAAATAACACAGTAAACAACTTTTGTTATATGAGCATTTTCCGAAAAACAAATAGGAAACGAAATATCGCTATTTTTAATTTCAGCCCTCACTTACAACCTCCACTCCTGCCCGTCCCTAGAAATGTTGGTATGGCTTGTTATAATGAATGCATTAGTGCTAATACACACCGAGTTTTATTTAGTTCGGTTGAGTCTTTTGTGCCAAATAAAATTGTTGATTCTTGCTGTAATTTTTAGCGTATAACTCATTTATACTTTGGTAAAGGACGAAAGTATATATAAAAAACGTCACTCTAAATAATAAAATAAATGACTTTTGTTATGTGCGTATTTGCCGAAAAACGAATAGGAAACGAAATATTGCTATAGTTCAGTACTCCCTTATAACCCCCACTCCTGTTCGTCTCAGAGAATATTAATATAGCCTAAAGTCTAAGTTGGGTTAGTAGTAATATACATACCAAGTTTCATAAAATTCGGTTCAGGCGTTTATTCGTGAAAAGGTAACAAACAAACAAACAGACACGAAAGAAATCTGTTCAGTTCATATTCAACCTCGAACCTTCACATGTACTTCTCCAGCGACCGTAACTTTGGAATTTCCAATGGTTTGCCCTACTTTTTGTGACTGATTATAGGAGAAAATCAATTTCTAAAACGAGCTGATATAGGTGAATTCCTCTATTTGGCACATCTGACAGCCTTAAAATGCATAAATTTTTATTTCAGAAACGGCACATTTTATTGAATATTGCGGAGGCATAAAAGTGGCAGACTACAAAATTACCTTTGAAACAAGTCTACGTGAAAAGGAATGGGTTCTGGAAAAAAATAAAGTATTAAAACGAAATATCGCAAAATTATTCTTGAATGAATCCAAAAAATGCGTCCTCCCTCATTTATGTGATTCAAAAGACGGTATCTGAAATCCCTTTTCGCACTGTGTATTTTTGCTATCGAAACTAAATTTATCGCTAATCTGATTTTATTTTTCATGTTTTTAGCAGATGAGGTCGTACTCATGATGCGAGTTTCGAAAAATTTCTTCAAATGTCCATGGATCCTACCCAGGAGATGACGAAAATGAGGTCCGGTCAAATTTATATATATATTTGCCTGTTAACGCTCTAGCGGTCGCAATTTTTGTTTGATCGTTACCAAACTCGGAATTTAATCGTTTTATGTAAAAAGAAAGATCAAGTTCGTTAATGGCTGAAATAGGACCAGTGGGAGGGGTGGTTTAGAGGGGGAATTTTTGAAAATTCAAAATATCTCCGTTATTATGCGTCGGATCGAAAAATTGTATAGAATGAATCTTATTGCAAATTACATTTACTATAAACATTGTTCTATACATTTATTCTGTATCTTGAGCATTAACCAAGATATTTGCATTTGTATTGTGCGTGTGTGGTGGGCAGGAGTCGGCTATGTTCGGACTTTCCGCCGAGAGCTCTGGCGGCCGTTTCCGTAACTATTCGTCCCTCGTGAATAGGTTTAGAGGTTTCTTACTACTACAGTTGTTATTAGGCAGATTTCTCTATTTTAAAACTTCACGTGGGAAATCTGCTTATTTCACGCATCTTCTGCGTGACGGACTTTTAATATTATGACTCTTTTAGATCCCTTTCACAGGCAGGCCCGTCAGTCTACTGAAGGCAACTTATTTAAGCCCTCCTCGGCTAACGGGGTCTGAACGTCGAGTTGTTTCACTCTCTGCTTAAAACTCTGATTAGGAATCCCTGGATTGTCTCTTACGGGCGACTAAAGTTCTGGAAGGTTTATAACGCCAATCGAAAATGTGTGTGAAGTGTGAAAAGTAAACCGAACCCATAAGTTTGGGAGAAACCTCTGAGGAAGCTGGAACAATGCCAGTTGAGAACATGAAGACACGAACAATCTGTTATTTAATTTATGATGAATACTTTACTTTTTTGGACTAATTAATAAATTACAAATTTCTCCAAAAGTTATTATGAAAAGTATAATTAATGTAGTATACCTAATTCAATTTAAAAAAAATTGAAACGAATATGATGTGAGTTTGTATTCACTTCTATAATAATTTTAAAATATTCACTAAATTAATAAAAAATAATTTGTTGATTCCAGATGATTGGGACGGGAACAACGTACTTGGTTATAATTCTGCAATACACTGCTCCTGGATCTCTCGACATCCAAGCAGGCAGTGGAACCAACCAAACAATAAGCTGAACAAGGATGTCAGATTAGAAATGTTTAAATAATAAAAATCACAAATTAGGTGCTTATTCATTCAGTTATACAGTGATTTTTCGTCATTTTACCGAAGATTATAAAATATGATAAAGCATATCTGAAGAAAAAGTTAGTGTTTGTAATCATTGTTTAATAATTCCTACTCTAAGTCCTAAATTGAGTCTTGCTGTGAAAACTACAAAATTTTCTATCTACTTGAATGGCTAGCATATGACAACACATATTGCTATCTCAATTTCTCACTTGATGAGTATCCTATGAAAGAAGGGTGAAGATATTAATTTATCTTAGAAATTTAGTTAAGAATATAATAACAATTTCTCGAGGTATGCATCGAGTGACGGATGAACGGAGGCATTCAACGAAGGAAGTTGAATGAAGGAGATTTGACCCTTTGGTAGGGCGTGAGAATGAAGATTTTCAATGAAGAAGGATAAACATTTGTGGGATTGTTTAAAGTAATAGTTTAAATGAAGGTTGGGTGAATTTTTAAAATGTATTAATGTTTTTTTGAGATGATTGAATGTAGGCATTCACTGAAGAAGGAATGGTTTATTGGTTGAGATGGTTGACCTAAGACATTCAATGAAGGAAGATGAATGATTGGGAGAGATGATTGACTCAGGTTCTCAGTTGATAGTGGATGAATGGAGAGAAATTTTACCTTAGGCATCCAATGATGATGGAACAGTTTATTGGTAAGATGGTTGACCTTAGGTATTCATAGAAAGAGGGTGAATCTATTGGTGAGATGATTCAACTTAGGTTTTCAGTCTAGGTGGATGTTTGGGGTCTTGGGAAGTTTGACCTTAGGCATTCAATGAAGATGGAATGGTTTATTGGTAAGATGGTTGACCTTAGGTATTCATTGAAGGAGAATGAATCAATTGTTGAAATGATTCATCCACCATCACTTAAAACCTGAGTTCAATCATCTCACCAACTGAATCATTCACCATCAACCTGAGTACAATCATTTCAACAATTGATTCATCCACCATCACTGAAAACCTGAGTTCAATCATCCCCACAACTGAATCCCTCAACTTCACTGATAACCTGAGTTCAATCATCCCAACAATGGATTCATCTTTCTTCACTGAAAACCCAATTTCAATCATTTCAAGAATTTATCCATTATCCTTCACTGAATACCAATAAATTCAGTTGTGGAGATAATGAAACTCAGGTTTTCAGTGATGGAGGATGAATCAATTTTTGAAATGATTAAACTCAGGTTTTGCATTGATGGTGAATGATTCAGTTGGTGTGATGATTCAACACAGGATTTCAGTGATGGTGTATGAATCAATTTTTGAAATGATTAAACTCAGGTTTTGCATTGATGTGAATGAATCAATTGGTGAGATGATTGAACTCAGATTTTTAGTGACGGTGAAGGAATGAAATCTTGAAATGATTAAAAGTATGTTTTCAGTGAAGGAAGATGAATTTATTCCAGGGAAGATTGGCCTCTGGTTTTCACTGATGGTGGATGCATTAATTGTTGAAATGATTGAACTCAGGTTTTAAATGATGCTTGATGAAGCAATTGGTGAGATGATTGAACTTAGGTATTCATTGAAGGTGAATGAATCAATTCTTGAAATGATGGAAATTAGTTTTTCAGTGAAGGAAGATGAATCAATTGGTGTGATGATTGAACTCAGGTTTTCACTGATGGTGTATGAATTAATTGTTGAAATGATTGAACTCAGGTTTTAAAAGATGCTTGATGAAGCAATTGGTCAGATGATTGACCTCATGTTTTCATTGAAGGCGAATAAACCAATTCTTGAAATGATGGAAATTAGTTTTTCAGTGAAGGAAGATGAATCAATTGGTGTGATGATTAAACTCAGGTTATCTCTGATGGTGTATGAATTAATTATTGAAATGATTGAACTCAGGTTTTCATTGAAGGTGAATGAATCAATTATTGAAATGATGGAAATTAGTTTTTCAGTGAAGGAAGATGAATCAATTGGTGTGATGATTAAACTCAGGTTATCTCTGATGGTGTATGAATTAATTGTTGAAATGATTGAACTCAGGTTTTCATTGAAGATGAATGAATCAATTATTGAAATGATGGAAATTAGTTTTTCAGTGAAGGAAGATGAATCAATTGGTGTGATGATTAAACCCAGGTTATCACTGATGGTGTATGAATTAATTGTTGAAATGATTGAACTCTGGTTTTAAATGATGCTTGATAAAGCAATTGGTGAGATGATTGAACTCAGGTTTTCAATGAAAGAGGATGGATCAATTGGGGGAGTGATTGAAAGTAGGTTTTCAGTTAAAGTGGACGATCCTTTGTGAGAAGGTTGAAAGTTCGATTTGAGTTGAATCGAAGAGTTTACTTCCATGTTCACTCAGATACAATTCGTATATTCAACTCCAGCCCAAATGAAAATTGAATAAAACACACCTGGTCGGATTTCCCCCACTTAATCCGAGAACACTAACACCTAAACATCAAATGTCAGAAGTTGCTTAAGAAATAAACAAATAATATGAGTGTTCTGATTGACATAATTGAAATTTGATTGTGTAACCATTTTAGAACATTGGTCGTTCTACGTTGTCACTGAGTTGTGCATGTTTGTAATAGCATATCAACTTAATTTCTGTCGTCATGCAACCGGTTCCCCGGGAGTACAACGTTTTAGAGAATACTAGCTTAGATACCCGGCTTCGCTCGGGAATTCATTTGAGGCTGAATGGTGATGATATATTTTTGGCAAGGCTTTACATTGCACAATATTTTGACATTTACCCGTTCCAGTGTTTAGGGTTAATACCCGTTGTTGGCATTTGTTAATAATAAAATTATTTTTTTTATGTAAAACTTCACTGTCCTGCATATTGTCATATTTCCCGTCTCCTGTGCATTATGCATAGATTTGAATTATTAAGGAGAAAATATTGATATATATTTGAATTAATTTTTTCAGGTGAGGTACCTGGTAGTTCATATTGAAAAGAAGTGCTGAGCAAATTTCTCTAAATAACAAAATAAACAACTTTTGATATGTGCATATTTGCCGAAAACCCAATAGGAAATCATTATTATTAATTTCATGCCTCCCTTATAACCACCACTCCTGCCCGTCCCTAGAAATGTTAGAATGGCTTATTATAAGGAAGGCGTTAGTGCTAATACACATAATGAGTGTTTTATTTAGTTCGGTTGAGTCTTTTGTGTCAAATAAAATTGTTGTCTCCCGCTATAATTTTTAGCGTATAACGTCTTAATATTTCGGTATACGATGATAGTGTATATAAAAAAAAAAGTTTCTCTAAATAACAAAATAAACAACTTTTGTTATGTGCATATTTGTCGAAAATGCAATAGGAAGCGAAATATCACTATTATAAATTTCAGGCGTTCCTTATAACCCCCACTCCTGCCCGTCCCTAGAAATGTTAGTATAGCTTATTATAATGAAGGCATTAGTACTAATTCACATAACCAGTTTGGTTTAATTCGGTTGAGTTTTTAGTGCAAAATAAAATTGTGGACTCCCACTTTAGTTTATAGCGTATAACTCATTTATGCTTCCGTATACGGCAAAAGTGCATATTACAAAAGTTACTCTAAATAACAAAATAAACAACTTTTGTTATGTGCATATTTGCTGAAAAAGCAATAGGAAACGAAATATCGCTATTTTTAATTTCTGGTCTCCCTTATAACCCCCACTCCTGCCCGTCCCTAGAAATGTTAGTATGGCTTATTATAAGTAAATCGTTAGTATTAATTCACACAGCGAGTTTGTTTTAGTTCGGTTGAGTCTTTTATGCCAAATAAAATTGTGGACTCCCGCTATAGTGTTTAGTGTATAACTCATTTATAATTCCGTATACGGCAAAAGTGCATATAACAAAAGTTACTCTAAATTACACAATAAACAACTTTTGTTATGAGCATATTTGCTGAAAAAGCAATAGAAAATGAAATATCGCTATTTTTAATTTAACGTTTTAGAGAATATGTAGGTCTGAGGAAGCTATATGGAATATGGCTCATAAATGAAGTATATGAATCAAAATTTATGAACTCAGCAATAGAATTTAATAAGTTTATAAAATGATATAGAAAGTAGTATAAGATATCTAGATAAGCCCGTTGGGTTCTAACTCTATAAACTCACAGGTTACACGTAACAAAGCTGTAAAGAACGCTTCGAGGCGAGATGTGGGAAGTAAAGCAGTATAAAGAGTTGATCCTAGTCCGGCTGCCAAGTCAGAATTGTCAGGCTTAAAACCAATATCCGGGGGCTTTGTCATAACTTACTCCTTATTGCCGTCTCTCTCTCTCTCTCTCTCTCTCTCTCTCTCTCTCTCTCTCTCTCTCTCTCTCTCTCTCTCTCTCTCTCCCTCTTTTCTTCTCTTCTCTTCTCTCTTACTGCCTCTCTCTATTTTCCCTCTCAGTCTCACTACCCTGAGCTTACGGGTTATCTTCACAAAAACACACAATGCTGATATTTCTGTAACGTGGATCTCCCCTCATACATGCAGGTTTCTCTAAAAAGAAATAAATTATTGAGATTATAGTTTAACTGAATTTAATATTTCAAAATTAAATGTAAATCCAACGGTATAGGTTTTAACGGCTGAAATTGGTTCAGGAGTCGTTCGTACACCATTTTTCTTTAACTATTCCGTTATTATAAAGAAATGTTGAATGATGTCTTGGAACTTCATCATAGTTCTGCCCGCTATTCAATCATTCCAACTCAGGAATCTAGCCAATTTTCTAAATGAAAAATGTAAATGCTAATTACATACAATGCCAAAAAAACATAATAGGAGAAGTCAGAAACTTTTTTTTTTTTTTTTTTAACTAAATGTACAATTAATAAGTCAAATATTATTATATTTTTTACTTATTATATTCTTCAATAAAAAAGGAGAGCTGATTTCAGCTATTATATAGTGATTGGCTACTATGGCTCTACATAATATACTATTGAAGCAGCAGAACTGATTTCAATCATGATTGGCTACTATGGACACACCTGTATCATCAGTAAAGGGCAGGACCAAGTTGTATAAAGAATAGCTGCTATGGGCTCCACATGGTTCATTAATAAAGTAGCAATACTGATTTGAATCATGAATAGCTACTATGGGTTCCACATTTTTCATCAGTAAAACTGCCAAATTCAGTTGAATCAAGAATTGCTCCTATGGGATTCACATGGTTCATTAGTAAAGTCACAGGTCTGATTTGTTCCATGAATAGTTGCTATGAGCTCCACATGGTTCCTTAGTAAAGTGGAAGGACTGATTTGATCAAGAATAGCTACTATGGGTTCCACATTTTTCATCAGTAAAACTGCCAAATTCAGTTGAATCAAGAATTGCTCCTATGGGATTCACATGGTTCATTAGTAAAGTCACAGGTCTGATTTGTTCCATGAATAGTTGCTATGAGCTCCACATGGTTCCTTAGTAAAGTAGAAGGACTGATTTGATCAAGAATAGCTACTATGGGTTCCACATTTTTCATCAGTAAAACTGCCAAATTGAGTTGAATCAAGAATTGCTCCTATTGGCTCCACATGGTTCATTAGTAAAGTTACAGGTCTGATTTGTTCCTTGAATAGTTGCTATGAGCTCCACATGGTTCCTTAGTAAAGTGGAAGGACTGATTTGATTAAGAACAGCTACTATGGGCTCCACAAATTTTATAAGTAAAGTAGCAGGACTGATTTGATCAAGAATAGCTGTTTTGTGCTCCACATGGTTCCTTAGTAAAGTAGAAGGACTGATTTGATTAAGAATAGCTACTATGGGCTCCACAAATTTTATAAGTAAAGTAGCAGGACTGATTTGATCAAGAATAGCTGTTTTGTGCTCCACATGGTTCATTAGTAAAGTAGCAGGACTGATTTGATCAAGAATAGCTACTATGGGTTCCACAAATTTTATAAGTAAAGTAGCAGGACTGATTTGATCAAGAATAGCTACTATGGGTTCCACAAATTTTATAAGTAAAGTAGCAGGACTGATTTGATCAAGAATAGCTGTTTTGTGCTCCACATGGTTCATTAGTAAAGTAGCAGGACTGATTTGATCAAGAATAGCTACTATGGGTTCCACAAATTTTATAAGTAAAGTAGCAGGACTGATTTGATCAAGAATAGCTACTATGGGTTCCACAAATTTTATAAGTAAAGTAGCAGGACTGATTTGATCAAGAATAGCTACTATGGGTTCCACAAATTTTATAAGTAAAGTAGCAGGACTGATTTGATCAAGAATAGCTGTTTTGTGCTCCACATGGTTCATTAGTAAAGTCGCAAGACTGATTTGTTCCATGAATAGCTACTATGGGACCCACATGGTTCATTAGTAAAGTAGCAGGACTGATTTGTTCCATGAATAGCTACTATGGGACCCACATGGTTCGTTAGTAAAGTAGCAGGATCGATTTGAATGAAGAATAGCTGTTTTGTGCTCCACATGGTTCATTAGTAAAGTAGCAGGACTGATTTGATCAAGAATAGCTACTATGGGTTCCACAAATTTTATAAGTAAAGTAGCAGGACTGATTTGATCAAGAATAGCTGTTTTGTGCTCCACATGGTTCATTAGTAAAGTAGCAGGACTGATTTGTTCCAGGAATATCTACTATGGATTCCTCATGTTTCATCAGTAAAGTAACATGACTGATTTGAATTATGAATAGCTGCTATGGCCTCCACATGGTTCATTAATAAAGTAGCAATACTGATTTGATCAAGAATAGCTACTATGGGTTCCACAAATTTTATAAGTAAAGTCGCAGGACTGATTTGATCAAGAATAGCTACTATGGGTTCCACAAATTTTATAAGTAAAGTAGCAGGACTGATTTGATCAAGAATAGCTGTTTTGTGCTCCACATGGTTCATTAGTAAAGTAGCAGGACTGATTTGATCAAGAATAGCTTCTATGGGTTTCACAAATTTTATAAGTAAAGTAGCAGGACTGATTTGATCAAGAATAGCTACTATGGGTTCCACAAATTTTATAAGTTAAGTGGGAGGACTGATTTGCTCCATGAATAATTACTGTGGGTTCCACATAATTCATCAGTAAAGTTGCAGGACAAATTTCTATCACAAATAGCTACTATGGGACTCACGTGGTTCGTTAGTAAAATCTAGCCGGACTGATTTGAATCAAGAATAGCTGTTTTGTGTTCCACATGGTTCATTAGTAAAGTCGCAGGACTGATTTGTTCCATGAACAGCTACTATAGGACTCACATGGTTCGTTAGTAAAATCTAGCAGGACTGATATGAATCAAGAATAGCTGTTTTGTGCTCCACATGGTTCATTAGTAAAGTCGCAGGGCTGATTCGTTCCATGAATAGCAGCTATGGGACCCACATGTTCTAGTGGTTTGAAATAAGCTGTTAGGTCTGACAAAGGCTTTCAGCTGATGTGGTTAATGGAGCATTTGATTAGCCCTGCATCACTACCCTTCGGTAGCACAAAGGGCCCACAACCCTTCTCAAATATCAGCACTGGCTTCCTGTTTTCTCTCCTGCCTATTCATCCCCTAAATCAGATGTTCATAGTTTAACACTATGTTTGTATAAATCAATTCTATTTTTAGTCTAGTAAACATTTTCCATTTCATCTCGAATATCATATTAACTGAGACACATGTCGGTACTACGATAAACAAGAAATAAGAAGAAAATGGTTGTTATTTGGATTTAATTATTTTGTATGAAATATTTGTTATAGCCGAGATTATCCTTAATTTCTCGGAGTTCAAAGCTAAATTTATTTCCATACGGCGTTATGCATTCTGGTTACTCAAAAAATCAGATTTTACAATTTGAATTTCAGAAAGTCGAAAGACTTCTGTCGACCACTCTTTAAAGAGTCAAAAATAATGACTTTTCCTCCAATATATATGTACCAAAAAATTATATTTGTTAAACAAAAAGTGAACTTGTATTACACAAATAGTGCAACATAATCATAAAACGAGATACATGAATATATTTCAAACCCCCAGAAAAGCACAAATATTTCCTGAAATGAGTACCATTTTCAGGTACAAAGCTCTATAATGACTTGCTCCAATGTTTTAAATCTATTAACAAATATTCTTTGTTTAAAAATAAATTAAATAACTTCATGTCTGAAGGATGTTTTTATACATAAGGTGAATAAAATAAATCATGATCAACTATTAATTAAAACTACAACATATTCTTCATAAAAATGGGCAGATAATAATTATGATCAGGTACATTGTTTTTTAAGACAATTTTCTTAACATTTATCACGCATGTCATG
This sequence comes from Riptortus pedestris, assembly GCA_019009955.1. Classification (NCBI taxonomy): domain Eukaryota; kingdom Metazoa; phylum Arthropoda; class Insecta; order Hemiptera; family Alydidae; genus Riptortus; species Riptortus pedestris. The sequence continues at coordinate 25,726,375 of CM032232.1, forward strand.
CTTTAATAAATTTTCATGTCAATAAATTTAAAAAAAAAATATGTTATATATTTATAGTGGCATTATGATTGTTAACGAAATTAATTTACTATATATATATATATATATATATATAATTATTAAATTGATAGATTTCATAAAATGTATATATAGTTCAGAGCTACTTATACAACAAATGAATTATTCAAGTATAAATCTTATTCAGTAATATGTAAAGGAAATTCATTTAAATAACATAAGTGATTTTTATTTTTTTTTATTTTTAGAAAAGCAAGCTACAGAAGTGAGGATTTTAAATATCGTATTATGTTATGTTATAATAACTGACAAGAACTTCCCACCAACCTATCTGAACTACTACACGACGACAGCCCATACATTACAAAAGTCGGGAAACACCTCAAAGACACACACATTTACAACCAGATGTAACACTAAATAATAAACACTAGACTAGAATAATATCCACTGGAGAAAAAATAAATACCCGTATTTTTACCTACCTCTGTAGATTTTTTAAACTTTTTTATTGTTTTTTTATAAGGCGGCTTTACCTTTTCTATTTTAGTATTATAACAAGAAAATGTGTGAATCGCTTAAATTGCGACACACCTAAATAAATAAATAAATAAATGTTATGTTAAAATTGATGAAAATAAATACATTTCATTTCAAATGGAATCCAGCTAAAAGAAAATTAATTTAGACACAGCTAATGGGGGAATTTCGTATGGTGTAAAGCAAAAATCTACTCACATACAATACAATTTAATCATCGCAGGTATTACAGCATAATATTGAATAGTAAAAATAACTAAACTTATACTAATCTATTAATTACAGTAATAGTTAATAAAATAAAAAAAGTCCTTCATGCAGGAGCTGTTAAACCTAAGAATATTTCCCACATTCTGGTATGATGCACTAATGATCTGTTCGCCCTATATGTGGGCCAAAATTGAAAAATCGTTTAAACCATTAGACTTGTCATTAAATCGCAAAGAGCTAAAATTATAGCACTTATTTAGGTTTTTCAGATTCATCATTTATAAATGCCATAAAAAATTTAGTTTTAACTATTAAGTGCGCACTAATAAGTCAAGATATATATATATATATATATATATATATATATATATATATATATATATATATATATATATGGTGTTATTCTTTTTGGAGTTTTGGTCAATGTTGGTGAAAACATCTTAGTTTATGCAGATATTTCGAGAATCTTTATTTTCTCTTCTTCAGGGCAAGACTAAAGATACTTAAAACCTATATGGAGGTTACTAACTAAAACTATATGAGAGATTACTAAACTATATGGGAGGTTACTTGAAAATTATATGGGAGGTTACTATAACCCTAATCCTAAGTGCAATAATCATGTGTAATAGTTTTTAAGTATCATTAGTCCCTGAAGAAGAGAAAATAAAGATTCTCGAAATATCGGCATAAACTAAGATTTTTTCACCAACGTTGACCAAAACTCCAAATAGAATAACAGCACCACATACAAATATAACCTGGTCGAAAACATCAAAACAATTATATATATATATATGCGCATGTATATATATTTCAAAGACTCCTTTTTTTTCTTCATCTTCCAAGTAGGATCAATAGACAATTGTAGTCATTCCATTAAAGGAAATCTGGTAAAAAAAACTCACAGCTGACGCCTACTTTGCTTGATGGACTTTAGTAGCACCTCGTACAACATATAAATATTAGCTTGTGGAAGCCTGATTTTGACTGTTAGAGTTTAATTAAGCAAGCTACTTGGGAACATGTTTGTGTAAAGTTCTCCCAACTGCCGGGCTTTGTGTTCAATACCGATCAACAAGTTGCTCCTACTCTTTCCTCGAGTAAATTTTGCAAACACACAGCTCGATTATAATATTTGGCAATGTTCACAATGTATTAGTGAAATTATCTTTAGGCAATAACAAGTTACCATAGTTCACATTGGGCATTACTAATTATGGGTGTTTTCATTTTGATAGCTCTTGATTTATATATAAATATATATATATATATATATATATATATATATATATATATATTTGAGGCTCCATCGCTGGGAAGTATCGTCATTGTGAGGATTTCGGCTATCTGCTCCAGCGGTTGGAATTTTTGTTCTGCAAATTTTCGATAGAACTGCGTCCATCTTCGTCAGGCATAAATTTGAGTTGAATGGCTACTTAAATTAATCATATGTTGTGTAGTTTTTATTTTATTTTAGTATGGCTTTCCACGTTTCTGAAAGAATAACACCGTCCATGACATTTATAGTATTTGTCCTCTTATTTACTTCTAGGGCTTCCAGGACTAATCTTTTACCGAGCTGGTCCTCTCTGTGTAAAACCTTTGTCTCGTCGAAATTAATTTGGTGGGGACAAATACTTGCGAGTTTGGCAATGACGGATGTATTTGTTCTGTTGTGTTTTAGGTCAGCCATGTGTTGGTTGACTCTTGTAGCAGTTTTCTTGCCTGTCTGCCCCACATACACCTTACCACAATCACACGGTATCATATATACTCCATAAAAAAAAAAAAAAAAAAATCCAACCGCTGGAGCAGATAGCCGAAATCCTCACAATGACGATATATATATATATATATATATATATATATATATATATATATATATATATATAAATATATGTAATTCATAATTCGTGTGTATGTCAGTGAACTCCTGAACGGCTGGGTGATTTGAATGATTTTTTTGTATGCGTTTGAGTGACGCCCTGAATGGTTTAGATTCACAAATCAACCGGCAGATGGAGCAGGAGTGGGGGTTGTAAGGGAGGCCTAAATTTAAAAATGACGATATTTTGTTTCCTATTGGTTTTTCGGCAAATATGCACAGAATAAAAGTTGTTTATTTTGTTATTCAGAGTAACTTTTGTTATATTCACTTTTGTCGTATAACAGAGCATAAACGAGATGTACACTAAAAAATGAATGTGGGAGCCAACGATATTAATGGGCACTTATAATTGAACCGAACTTAACAAAACTCTCTATGTAAATTAGCATTAATTCTTCCACGATTATAAGCTACATTAAATGTTTTAGGTTACAACGGGAGTGGGTGTTAAAAGGGAAGCCTGATTAAAAAATTCGCGATATTTCATTTTCTATTTGTTTTTAGGCAAATGTGCGCATAACAAAAGTTGTTTTTTGTGTTATTAAAAATAGCTTTTGTTTTAAACATAATATTATAAAATTTAATATCCTTATCGCTTGAAATATCATGCAGGACAACGTCTGTCGGGTCCGCTCGTATATGATATTGTATATTCTCGTGTTGTCAACGTAACTTACTTGTAGAGAATTCCGGATATTGTAATTTTTTTTAAGTTGTATAAATAATTACTAGTCGGAAACTGTACTATTTGCATATTGCAAGAAAACTTAATAATTCATAAAGAACGTACTTGTGAATCGAACTATCTAATGAATCTTGTAAAAAGAAAAAAAATCATTCAATTGTTTATTTATTTATTTATTTGGTGAGCTCCGCAACTTGGCGATGTCGCTCAGTATCATTTATTTTCAATTCCTTGAGTTAAAATGTTAAAATAAAGAAATAAAGAAAAATGTTTTCAAAATTATTAAGACAATATAAAGTATAGCTATATATAAAACTAAGGAATAAAATAAAGCAAAGGAACCGTTAAAATAAAACTAAGGAATAAAATAAAGCTAAGGAACCGTTAAAATAAAACTAAGGAATATAATAAAGCTAAGGAACCGTTAAAATAAAACTAAGGAATATAATAAAGCTAAGGAACCGTTAAAATAAAACTAAGGAATATAATAAAGCTAAGGAACCGTTAAAATAAAACTAAGGAATATAATAAAGCTAAGGAACCGTTAAAATAAAAGTAAGGTAAATAATAAAGCTAAGGAACCGTTAAAATAAAACTAAGGAATACAATAAAGCTAAGGAACCGTTAAAATAAAACTAACGAATACAATAAAGCTAAGGAACCGTTAAAATAAAACTAAGGAATACAATAAAGCTAAGGAACCGTTAAAATAAAACTAAGGTATATAATAAAGCAAAGGAACCGCTAAAATAAAACTAAGGTATATAATAAAGTTAAGGAACCGTTAAAATAAAACTAAGGTATATAATAAAGCAAAGGAACCGTTAAAATAAAACTAAGGTATATAATAAAGCTAAGGAACCGTTAAAATAAAACTAAGGTATATAATAAAGCAAAGGAACCGTTAAAATAAAACTAAGGTATATAATAAAGCTAAGGAACCGTTAAAATAAAACTAAGGTATATAATAAAGCTAAGGAACCGTTAAAATAAAACTATGTAAAACTATAATTTTAGCGACAAATCCTGGCTTGAGGGTGATGAAGGTCTAAGGCACAAGTTTAAAAATGTATTACACAGCCTTGTTCACAAAAAACATGCATACAAATTAGTGGCATAATTTAATATAAAAACGTAGATTGATGAGTGGAGTTGGTGTGGTTTAAAGTTTGTTGTAAATGTTAATTGTCTTCAAGTGATTTAAGAGTTTGTTTATATGTGGGCTACCTTCCGTCAATAGTTCGTGTAAGTCGTTGGGTAAGTTCAAATGTTCACGTAGTCTGCAGTCAGTCAGGAGATGTTTAATGGTCAGTACTGTGTTACAGTGAGTGCATGTAGGTCGATCTTTTCGGTTTATGAGGTGTGAATGTGTAAGTAGTGAATGTCCGATTCTAAGCCTAGTCAACACCACTTGATCTCGTCTGGTAAGATTTTCCAGAGATTTTCCTTTGTTTGGGTTGTCTAGGATTTCTCGGAGTTTGTTGTCAGTTTGTAGCCAGTCGGTTGTCCAGTCATTGAGTACTTGTGTTTTAATTACACGTTTCATGTCTTGTGCAGTCAGCCTGTCAATGTCCACAGTTCTTTTCCTGGCTGCTAATTTAGCTTGTCTGTCGATGTCAGTACTTTGTTTTATGTCTGTATGTCCCGGTAGCCACATCATAATTATGTTATAATTGTGTAGATTGTGCAGGTATGTGTAGATTTGTGTAATAAGTGGGTGTGAATTGTAAAGATTTCCTATGGAGAGTAAAGAGCTAAGAGAGTCGGTACACAGCAGTATTTTGTTGATGGGGGATTGCTCTAGTTTTGATAGAGCAAGAATGGCATTGTTATAAAAGAAGCCATCGTTCGGAATTTGAAATACGTGAAGATATAAAATGATCATGGTATAATGCTTTACTTCAAGCTATACTTCATTCTGCCGTGATGAACTCAGTATGTCACTAGAAACCACGACCATCTGGAAGAATTATTTACGTAAGGTTCGTGCCTACTCTTTAATACAAACTCTAATTACAACAGGAGGTACTGGAAATTGGTGAGTCATGATTCAGCAAAAGAAAATACAATATATATACTCTCGCACGCAACTGCTCGCGCGCGTGTGTGTATACTCAATACAAACGCTCTTCAACAAGTACCATAAATGGACACTCAATAATTTGTGTTATTGCATTGTATGAGGATATGAATGAATATCCTAACATTTAATATGAGTGCAGAAGCACTAAATACTCCTTTTAAGGACAACAAAAAGGGAGAGGGGATGGGAAGGAGGAGAGGGAGAGGGAGAGAAAATTATTTATTACTAATTAGATTAATTAAGTAATTTTATTGTAACAATACTAATAATTACAGATAGGTAGATACTTTATTGTCACAGGACGAGTGGTCCTCTCTTACACACAACTGAAATATATATTTATTATTGTACTATTTACAAATTAATACTTAAAAGACAGGAACATTGAAAGACACATAATAAATTAACATTAATACAAAAATAGTTTTGTCTTATCCCCATCTCGGTCGTTAAAAAATCATTAATGCAGTATTCCATTCGGAATGATGATGATGCTTTTATTTCTTTAGGAAGCGCATTTAACTCTCTTGCAGCTACAGCAAAGAAATATTGGCGATTTATGTTGGTTCTGCAGACTGCTAGTTGGTATTTATTTACCAGTCTTTCATAATGCGCAGCAATGAAACATTCATAATGATTTCTGGGCACTCCAAGATCCAGAATATTCTTTGAAAGACACAATACATTAGTGCTAATACACCTTAGAAGTGAGCCGTCCAAGAGCTTTAATATTCGAAATAATCTGCTCATCTCTCTTAACATTAAATATATACCTTACCGCTGGATTATATACTCTCTGAAATTTATTGTCGTCTGTAGATGTGATGTCTATGTACACCGAATCTCAGTAGCACAGCGGTGGCAAAATTAGGCTGGAGACTAGTTCAAGCTTAATTTCAATGAGGAAAAAGTTTTTATATTTTATTAGTGGGTGTAAGGATCTTCTTATTTTATTAGCTACCGCAGCTACTTGAGCATGTCATGTGAGATTACTATTAAATATTACCCCCAGGATAATCATTTATGGAGAGATTCCTTATTCACTTTTTTGGATAAACTGTTGTACTTTTTGGGGTGATTTAATTTTTTTTTTTTAAATTTCAGCGTTCAAGGAAATGGAGACATGCATTCACTTATTTCGGACTAATTTTTTTTTTTTTTTTTAACTTTCTGAAATTTTTTTTAGCCATAAAATGTTTTGGGATTTCCCATTTACTTTTTTAGCAGATTTTCGAAAAATGTCTTGAAATGTTCATCGATCCCAACTAATAGATGACATAAATGAGGTCCGTTCAAAATTTTATATATATATATATATATATATATATATATATATATATATATATATATATATATGTTTGTTACCGCTCTAGCAGTCACAATTTTTGTTTAATTGTTACAAAACTCGACAAATAAGTGTTTTATGTAAAATAAAAATGATGAAATACGCTAACGACTGAAATCAGAGGGTGTTTAGAGTGTAGGAATGTTGGTAATTCTGAATATCTCCGTTATTATGCGTCGGATCGAAACACTGTATAGAGTCAATCTTATTGCAAATGTAATGTTCTATCAATGTTGATATGTACATGTTTTTCATTATCTTTTATATTAATGGATATATTTGAGTTTTTTAGTTTTCGACCAACAATAAACCCCCCACCTACTCATGCTATCTCATAAATAAGCAGTTATTGAGTTAAATGTAAATACGTGACGTAAGTGGGAAACCTGATTAGTTATCGCAGCCCCTGCGTGATGGACTTTTTTAAATTTAATATGTAGAACTGTGCTCGTACCAGCATTTCTTATCGACTATTACTATTACCGTATATTAAAATATGGTGTATGAAGTTTATATCACTTCATTCATATTTCAAATTCTTCATTAATGAATTACCCGCAGACAGTGGAGTTGAATGGAGGCAGATACAAAATGGAACAGTGAATGGCGGAGAGGGAGGGGCTAATCAACTCTATTGACGATAAATTGGTTTCCAAAGACCTCCAGCATTCACAAATCAACTAGAGCCAATCCACCCCATTTCCTGTATTCGACCCACAGCGTGGCTCAAATATATTTGTAAGGCTCGTCACGCAATAGCTGAGTAAACTAATCAGATTTCCCACTCCACGAGCTATTCTACATCCCCACAGCATTCACATCACTGAATCGCAATTCATAATAGTCCGTCACGCAGGAATATCAAAGCCACGCTGATGACGTCAATTCAAAACCTATTCTCAGTTTTTTTTAACTTGATATGACGCTTATTTGAACATCATTTGAAATTTCAGCTGAACATGAGATTTTTATCAATGGAGTTGCTCTAACTGAAAATCACAAGAGAATTGGCGGTGTTATTAATGATGAAATATAAAAGAAATAGATACATCAGAAAGTATTTCTGATAGAAAAACAGTGTATATAATAAAGATTTCATTGTATTATATTCAAATTTTGGCACGGGGCCGGCCCTCCCCAGTGGCAGCAGTAAGCCCCCGCTGTGTAGCTGCTGGGTAGGGGAACCGTAGGAACAGTAGGTCCTTAGTCGGCTTTGCTGTTCCGGGCAGGGGATCACTCCTGCCTTAATGGGGTAAGTTCTAGCGGCTTACTCAATGTGAACTACGGGCTGGGTGGTGTCCGGAGTGGAGGCTTGCCTTCACTGCCGATCATAGACGTAGTGGTCGTATGTTCAAAGCACGAGGACATACAGGCCAGGTAAACTGGTACATGTGTTTTTCTCGTGCGGGAGCTGGGTAGTAGGAGACTGTCCCTTCCATAGGATCGCTTCTGACTATCGTAGCGAATCCTCAGTCACCATGAAGCGTTGGATTGGTGTAGGTTGGATTAAGGCCTCACGGCTAGGTGCCTCCTACATTGTAGCCACACTTCGAAATGGGTACTCAATGTATTATATTCAAAAGAAGATTGTTTATATAATATTTCTAGATCCCTGTAATAAAAACGGTGTTATATTTGTTTTATCCCCATATTTACCACCGCCCACCCCCTCATTCCAATCTTATGAAAACAATTCTATATGTTTACCCTTGAAATAAGATGTTCTGAGAAATATTCGTTTCTTATTAATGTGAAATGATTAGCAACTGAGAAATAGGGGGGGGGAGGTGGAGGAAGAGAGAGAAAGAGAGGGTACGATACATTTCATTTGAAACACAATGTGATCTTTGCATCTTTCAGATAAAACAGAAAATAGAATTTAATTTAAATAGAACATGAGGTAAACCTTAGAATTTTAGCAGATATATCTTAAGGGCAATTGCTATTTCGTTCCTAATCATCACGCGTTTTTCGAAATATTCCTACAAAAGTCAATCGATCTTACTAAGATGATGAAAATGGGGTCCGTCCAAAATGGTATCTTCTATCTATGTGCCAATCTACCAACCTATATATATTTGTCTGTTGCCGCTGCAGTGGTCGTAACTTTGGTTTAATAGGTACCAAACTCGATGTTTAGCTGTTCTAACTATAAGAAAAGATCAAGTTCGTTAACAGCTGGAATCGGCTAAGTAGGAGGAGTGGTTTAGAGGGGAGAATTACTAAAATTCACGATATCTCCGTTATTATATATCGTATTGAAAAATTGAATAGACCCAATATTATTCCAAAGTTAATGTCCTATAAAATAAATGCTGTTATTCAAATGATTTTGTGTATCTCCCATGGTAATTGGGTATTAGCTCCTTTTTAGATTTTAGCCTTCAGGAAACCCGCTCGTTTAGTCATCATACTTGAAAAATAAGAGAACAATGAAACGTCCTAGCGTAAATTGTTTTTTAAAAGGCCTTCATAGTATGAGCTATGTTCATAAGCTAAGACTTTGTTGACCACCCCTTCTGGCCATGAGATTTTTTTTTTTTTTTGGAAATAGATAACATATGATGAGATGATATCAGTTGTGTGTCATTCCAACAAGTGGGAAATAGGTCAAGTTTATGCAGCCGTTGCGTGCCGGACGTTTGTTAATACAGATTAATTAAGAGTAATAAAGAACGGCTTCATCGCAGTTACAAAGGCCCAGCATAAGTAAATTCAGTAGTTAATTCGACGAAAATTTCCTGCAACGCGGCTATTTTTTTATTCGTAGAGTGCAGACTAAAAGCCATAGATGAGATTGAGAGCAATCCCTATTCATAGTAATTGGACTGGATTCTGTGTTGTTTGCTGGCTTGTTGTTGTTCACAATGGGCCGGTGGATAGAAAGGTCAGTCATTGAACAACACGGCTAAGCCAGGGTTCAACCATTCCATTTTGTAGCTCCCTTTGTTGTCGTGAATAAAACAAAACGAATCCACCCAACCCAGACCATTTTTTTTTTCGCCGTTGGATTCTGTTTGTTCAACCTTTATCTCCGGTTCTTACGAATAAAATGAAATAAAAAAAAATATATATCTGAAAGCCTTCTCGTTAGAAGTTCTTTCTTTTGGTGCCGGAATAATGAATGGAGAACAAGCGGTCAATAAGCCCAGCCTCTTCCCCTCTTTAAGTAGTTCGACCTTTATTCCCGGCGCCTTTCAACCCTTTCTGTATTCAACAATCCCGTGTACGTGATCACGAAATGAGCTTCTATCACGAACCATACACAGTTTCCAAATGTAATTTTTTTTAAAAATTTCATTGTACCTTTAATCCTTACGGAGTCTCATAAAAATAGGGTGGAGAAGAGGAAACGCATGTTTTTCACTAGTGAATGACTGAGACACGGTTTGGTAAAAATAATAATAACAAACATCAAGAGATAGATTTTTTAATGAAGTTCAAAAAATAATGTCTTGGACGTACTTATTTCTATATGCAAATTTGGATCCTCTCCCGAAATCTACGTGTGACTTTCTCCGGCATTTCAAGGCAAGGCTTCAATTTCCTGGCCAATGGAATTCTTCAGACCATCGATTGTGCGAGGCTTGTTCATTACCCCATAAATTTTAAATATTCCCACAAAAATAAGTCGTACATAAAAAAATTGGGTGCGCGAGGGGGCCAGTAAACATCACCCACCACGTCCTGAAATAACATGTCCTGCTCACACGATGCTCTACGCTCCATAGCGACTGAAACTGCATTGTATGCGCAGTCTGCCAACATTCAAAGCCAATACCCCCTCTCGTTGCCGCGTACTAATTTAAATACATATGCTTCCTCTGCACCAGCCTATATTTAAGGAAATATAAAAATTTCTTCAGGTCTCAACAATACTCTTTATTATTTTACAACATACGTTTTGCCCTCCTACAATGCTAAAAAAACGGATAATTTTAATTTATAATTATTATCCCTCACCCTGAGGGAATTCATTATTTCCCAAGAAACTAAGAGTGCCAGCCTGAAACTAAAATTATTCTCCAAAGTCATTATAAAACTAAATAAAGAGTCAGTCACGCAGGTGCTGCGTTAACTAAGCTGATTTCCCATGTTCGCAAAGTATTTACATTTACCTTAAAAAGTCCGTAACGCAGGGGCTGGGAAAACTAAGCAGATTTCCCACGTGACGTTTTACAATAGAGAAATCTGCCTACTAATAAAGCAGTAGTGGTAATGAATCTCTAAACCTATTCAAGAGCGAGGAACAGTTACGGTAATGGCCGCCCTTGCTCTCGGCGGAACGTCCCGAACATACCCGACTCCTGCCGACCATCTATGGAATATAAATCTTACTGATCTTTTCTCCAATATATATATATATATATATATATATATATATATATATATATATATATATATATATATATATATACAGGGTCAAACGGCCAAACTTCAGGGATCGATAGAGGATCGAAAAACTAAGAAAAAAAGTCCTCTGCCATATGCCTCGTTTTCGCTTCGTTTTTGAGAAAATCACAAAAAACTGAAAATAGTTGTGCAAAAAGTGTATTTTTTTTTTAAATAATGTATTTAAATTACAAAAAACTATTGGCTTTTTGAGTAAGCTTAATTTTTTAATTTACGAGGAGTAAATTTAGAAAACATGAATATTCTCACACTTTCCTTATCAATAAAACGTCTAGGTTGAGTGTTTAAACTTAAAAAGAATGATGATAGTAAACATTTTAATCCTTTTTGGGGGGAATCCAGCCTCGCATTCTCACATTAGTGGTGTTGCTAGTACTGTTCAGTGAAGTCAACAAATATGGCTAGATTTACCAACGCTGAATACGCGGACATAGTCTACGTCTACGGATTCTGCGATGGCAATGCGCGTCAGGCAGTTCGGGAATATCGCAGACGGTTTCCTGACCGAGAAACCCCACACAGAGGTGTTTTTACCAGCACTTTCAGAAGGCTTCGAGAGACTGGGTCCTTCTCATGTAATCGTCGTGGAAACCGTATGCAGGCTCCGATGGAAGCCGACCTGAGGCGGAGGGAGAGGATACTGAGGCACTTCAATACCAACCCTGGCACAAGCGTCCGGAGAGCTGCTTCAGTTCTAAGCATACCAAAGACAACCATTTGGCGCACATTAAGGGCTGTCCGCAGGCATGCTTACCATGTACAAAAGGTACAAAATTTAATACCCGCTGATTATCCCCGCCGATTAAATTTTTGTAATTGGTACAAAGAACAATTGCAAAACGATGTAAACTTAAGTTCGAAAGTAATATGGACGGACGAAGCGACTTTTACACGTGCGGGCATATTCAATCAAAGAAACTACCACCTTTGGGCACATGAAAATCCCCGCGCTGTTAGAGAATTTCACTACCAGCATGAGTTTTCTGTAAACGTGTGGGTCGGTCTTTGTTATAATCGCATAATAGGTCCCGTATTTTTACCTGCTCGACTTCACGCTGAAAGTTATCATCTATTCCTGGAGAATGACTTACGGGCACTTTTAGAAGATATCCCTTTGGAAACAAGGCTTGAGAGCTGGTTTCAACTCGATGGTTGTCCTGCACATTACGGAAGGGCCGTACGAGACTGGTTGGACATCAACTACCCAGGTCGCTGGATAGGACGAGGTGGGCCGGTGCCTTGGCCTCCCCGGTCTCCGGACCTCACGCCACTAGATTTCTTCGTGTGGGGATACGTGAAAGAAAATGTCTACCGAGAGCCCGTCCGCACAAGGGATGACCTCATCGAGCGCATCAGAATGGTTTGCAACCAGCTCACCGCAGAACAATGTTTAGACGCAGTGCGATCTGTGAGTGCGCGATGTGATGCGTGTATTGCAGCGAGAGGCCAGCTCTTCGAACAACATTTACGTTGACGCTTTAGAAATTAACGATGTAATTTTAGAGAAAGTAAAACCTTCAAAATTTTCAGGGTTTTTTTTCTCACTAAGGTAGACCCATATAAAAATTGAAACATTTATGTTTTCCAAGTAAGAATATTTAATTATTTTATTAATTTTCTAAATTTTTAATCTTTTTTTATGTTTTAATCTTCAGTTATTGTTCATAATGTTATCTACTTTAAATAGGTAATTTTTTTTATACTATGAATATTTGAATAAAAAAATATTTATTATTTTTTCTTAATAAAAAATATTTTTTTTTTTCAATTACCTTTCTGTTAGTATAAGATTAGAATAAAATAGTTGTATTGGAATAACATTTATTGCTAAAATTCATTCAAGGAATAAAATCCGGTCTTCCATTTGCCTTAACTAGTTTTTGCACAACTACAATATTTTTAGTTTTTTGTGATTTTCTCGAAAACGAAGCGAAAACGAGGCATATGCCAGAGGACTTTTTGTTTTAGTTTTTCGATCCTCTATCGATCCCTAAAGTTTGGCCGTTTGGTTGTGGGACACCCTGTATATATATATATATATATATATTCATTGATGCATGTACATAAAGCCTAGAAGGTATGGCTCAAGTAACAATAAGAGAGCCAAGAAGAAACTTATGGTTTGGAGAGATGGCTTTATTCTTCCATAGAGTGAGATTGTTGATATATTGACAAGTAAGTTATTATGAATGATTCAAGAGCTTTCTCTCGACCGCCTTCACGGAGCGGATCATCAGTCATGCGAGGATGTTCTTCAGTCCTGCCAACCCACTCACTTCCCACGCTCCATTCAGGCCTGCCAACCTTCTCAGATCATAAAAAAAATGATATGGCCGATAATGGGAAGCATATGGGACGCATAGAAAGGCCATAAACTACAGGGAAGTCTTCAGGTAGGAAGACCACAGGCAGTGCCTCATATATCACGATAGTACACCAAATCCTGGATATAGAAAGAATCCATCAAAAATTTAAGGTCCTGTTCTTATAAATTCTCGGATTTTACAACAATTGCAAGAGCTTTTTTTTTAGAAGATTTCCCTTAAGAGAAATCAGCTATTGAGGTCGTGGCTCATGACGCGATTTTCGAAAAATTTCTTCAAATGTCCATCGATCCATAGATGACGAAAATATATTCAAAATATATATATATATATATATATATATATATATTTGTCAGTTAACACTCTAGCGGTCGCAATTTTTTTTTAATCGACACCAAACTCGGTATTTAATCGTTTTATGTAAAAAGGAAGATCAAGTTCGTTAACGGCTGAAATCGGGCCAGCGAGAGGGAGGTTTAGAAGGGGGATTTTCGAAAATTCGAAATATCTCCGTTACTATACGTCAGATCGAAAAGTTGTATAGAAACAATCTTATTGCAAATTTAATTTACTATAAATATTGTTCTTACATTTATTCTGTGTCTTGAATATTAACCGAGATATTTTCATTATTATTAAGTGTAACGGACGAGCTATGGTTCCCGCCAAAAGCTAGTTCGTCCGTTTCCGTAACTGATCGGCACTCCTTTGGAGATTTCTCTATTGTATAACTTTACGTGGGAAATCTGCTTAGTTTACGCAGCCCCTGCGTGACGGACTTTCTTGTACTTTTTGAGAAATTCTGAAATGGGTACACCATATGGTTGTTTGTACTCTCAATAAATAAACAAACAGCATGTTAATTCAGTTCATGGGTATTTTTAGTTTTGTCCCAGCCAGTTACTTTTAGTGATATCAGTTAGCTTATATGGTTACTATATTGAAAGTATCAGATGTTTGTAACAAAATAAATGAACAAACTTTATTAATATATATTATTCGTAAATCATTCTGGGCTCTAAAAGTAAGATATATCATTTATTCTAGTATTAAACAAATCATTCCCTTTATGCCTTTTCCTCCACATAAATTTGGAGAGAAAGGAATTTAATAATTCACGATTTGTGCCAGCTTTTATTTTATTTATTTCTATTCTAAGTGCTCCAGTTAATGGTTTTACCATATTTTTCAATATGATTTATAATTTTATGTGTAAATTGCATACCAGATATATCCTTAATCTTCGAATATGCTTTCCTAGGATCTGAAAGGACGCTGGTAGAAATCCTTAATGAATTGAAATAATATTCAAGACTCGACAGACGTTGTCCTGCATGATATATCAAGCGATTAGGATATTACATTTAATAATATTATTTTTAAAACAAAAGCTACTTTTAATAACACCAAAAAAACTTTTGTTATGTGCACGTTTGCCTAAAAACAAATAGAAAATGAAATATCGCGAATTTTTTATTCAGGCCTCCCTTATAACCCCCACTTCCGATCGAACCTGAAAAGTTTGATGTAGCTTATAATCATTGAAGAATTAATGATAATTTACATAGAGAGATTTGTTAAGTTCGGTTCAATCGTTAGTGCCCAATAAAACTGTTGGGTCCAAATTTATTTTTTAGTGTATACCTATTTTATACTTTGTTATACGAAAAAAGTGAATATAACAAAAGTTACTCTAAATAACAAAATAAACAACTTTTATCCTGTACATATTTGCCGAAAAACCAATTGGAAACAAAATATCGCTATTTTTAATTTTATGGCTCTCTTACGAACCCCACTCCTGCTCCATCTGCCGGGCTGATTTGTGAATATAAACCATACAGAGCGTCACACAAACGCATACAAAAAAAAATCATTAAAATCAGTCCAGTCGTTTAGGAGGAGTTCAAGTAAAAATAACTGGTGGGTAGAAAACTAAAAATACACCTGTATATTTCGATTTTTTAGCAGATTTCCCCTAAGGGAAATCAGCTATTGAGGTCGTACTCATGATGCGATTTTCGAAAAATTTCTTCAAATGTCCATCGATCCTACCCAGAAGATGACAAAAATGAGGTCCGTTCAAAATTATATATATATTTGTCATTTTACGCTCTAGCGGTCGCAATTTTTGTTTGGTCGTTACGAAACTCGATATTTAACAGTTTTATGTACAAAGACAGATCAAGTTCGTTAATGGCTGAAATCGGACTAGAGGGAGGTTGGGGTTTAGAGGGGGGATTTTCAAAAATTCAAAATATCTCCGTTATTATGCATCGGATCGAAAACGTGGTTAAAACCAATCTTATTGCAAATTAAATTTACTATAAATATTGTTATAACATATATTGTCTATCTTGAGTATTAACCGAGATATTTGCATTTTTATGAAGTCTGTGGTCAGGTATAGTTTGGATTAGGTCGGCCATTTTCGTAACTTCTCGGCTCAGGTGGAAGCTTCTTCTAACCTTACCTGTCGTTTCTAACCTTACCTTACCTTTGTTACTTTGTGAGATTTATGCAAATAAGTTCTGTTCATCCGCACCCCCCCCCTTCTTTAGTTCTTGGACTACTAAAATTTGAAAATATTAAAATATAAATTATTCTTACAATTCAGAAGCCGTTTCAGTTGGGAATTTATTTTAATTAACTGAAAGATTTTTCATTACCGTTTGTATTTAATCACCGTGGTATTGTTACCAGTATGGAGAATTCTCGATTGTAAAACTTCACATGGGAAATCAGCTTAGCTTACGCAGACCCTGCGTGACGGACTTTTTTCATTTGAGAATATTAATGGACATTCAGAGAAAAAGTTCATGTTTCCTTCTTTATAGTTTGCCTGAGCACAAAAATTGCAGCTAGTACTGAGCAATAGGTTTTAGTAAGCTTTAAGAAAAGTACGCCTTTTGCGTGCGTACACCTGGATGTTAATACGAATATCTAGCAGCCCCTTCAGACTAGATGATACTACAGCCCGCATGACACCCCTTCTCCTACTCGTGTACACAGCACTCCCTAGGAGCTAGGCAATCAGTTAACAGCTAGCTGGACTATTTATTGTCTTCACTTGCAACCTTACTCACCAGCCACAACGTTTCGAATTATATTGAGAACTACTCTCAGCTACTCACAGAATTACTTCTGGAAGTTAAGACTCACGGAGTGTCGTCGCCTAGGTAAGCGTGCACTGTTACAGCTGTTGGATATGCGAGTTCACGCCACACCAGGAAAGAAAATATTTATATTAGACGCTACAACCATTCCCCAATAATTTATGTATTACATTATTTTTTTTCTAACCACACCTTTCTAGAGAATAGACTAATAAAGAATAAATTTCATTTTTCAAAATATTTAAAAGTTAGAAGCAATTCATTAAATCACCACCATTTCCCCCTTATATTTCCTTCCTTTCATTCGCGAATTAATTTTTACTAGTTTACAAAATACAGTCCAATTAACACAAAGAACAGAGAGACACGATATCTCAGATCCAAAAATGTAGAACATAATTTTCTGATCATTTTACGATATACCAAACATTCCCTAATAAAAGTGTTCTGAATCTTTAATAGACACAGATAAAATTGTTAGTTTCTATTTTCATTGGGGCTCAGGTTAGCCATGTGAGTTAAAGCGTTGGCTTTAATCTCACACGGTAAACCTGGAGTGGCGAGTTCGATTCCCGCCTGGCCGATAGGAATTTATTTAGTGAATATTAAATTCACATTAAATAAAGCCATTAGGCCCACCCCGGCGGGAAAAGGGTGACAACCTTTAGATAACCCGTCCCAATTAGCCTTAGTTAATAAAGTGGGCGTTAATAAATAATTAATTAAGTAATTAAAAATATTTTCATTACACATTTTTTTACATACACATTTGGGGTTTACAACTATACGTAACAACAATCGTAAATATTAAATTCAACGTTCCATGGCTTGTCGCTTATAAGTTACGTAAATTAGTACATAGGTACATAACGTCTTGTATTTTTCTGTGCAATATAATGTTTACTTTTT
Organism: Riptortus pedestris; assembly: GCA_019009955.1. Taxonomy (NCBI): domain Eukaryota; kingdom Metazoa; phylum Arthropoda; class Insecta; order Hemiptera; family Alydidae; genus Riptortus; species Riptortus pedestris. Next base: position 25,743,909 of record CM032232.1, read on the forward strand.
TTATTAGACTTAACATTAACTGAGATATACGAACTTGGTCTTTTGATGAACTTGAACTAGAATGAAGAATGTTAGTGCGTCGACAGACAAATATATTTATATATCTCCCGACGTGTTCGTCCATCCATCTATATGTATTCATATGAATATGCGTACGTTCAAAAATTTTTTCGATAACAGTAAACAGATTCATTCAGTTTCTCGTTCATTCAAGTACAAGTGTTTCCTCTGCTCCAGCCTGTATTTAAGGCAATAAAAAAGAGATCTTCAGGTCTCACCAACACTATTATTTTACAGCAAACGTTGCGCCCTCCTACTATGAAAAAAAAAACATGAAAATTTAAATTAATAATTTCCTTACATCATACTGTGTGAATTTATTTTTTCCCTAGGAACTGAGAGTACCAGACAGATAGTAAAATTATTCTCCTAAGTCAATATAAAACTAAATAAAAAGTCAGTCACTCAGGGGCTGCGTTAACTAAGCAGGTTTCCCACGTTCGCCACGTATCTACATTTATCATAAAAAGTAAAAGCTCAATGGGAACAATATTTGATATTCAAGCTTCAATTAAAGTGTTTCATTTTATAACAGAGTATTGTTTATGTACCATGAGTAGGAGTGGGGGAGTGGGGGTTTATTGAATGCTGAAAACTAAAAAATACAAATATCTCAGTTAATATTGAAGTATATATATATATATATATATATATATATATATATATATATATATATATATATTCTCAAGTAGATTTATAGAACATTACATTTGTAATAAGATAGGATAAATACAATTTTTCGATCAGACACATAATAACAGAGATATTTCGAATTTTCAAAATGCTCATCCTCTAAACCCCCCCTCCCCCTAGTCCGATTTCAGCTATTAGAGAACGAGATCTTTTTTTTTTTAATAAAACGATTATATATGAAGTTTGGTAGCGATAAGACAAAAATTACGACCGCTACAAACCTTTTTTCCCTCCCTTGAGACATTTTTCCCAATTTATGAGGAGTATTTCGACATTTTGGGAATTTTTTTTTTATTATAGAAATCTTCAACGAGAAATGATAAAATCTATTTGATTTTGAAGCCATTAAAATGCATTACAACTTTACGAATCTCATGTGCTAGGGTTCAAGAATTTGCTAGTCCTACTGCTACAAGCCTCTCGACTTTCTATGGAATATTCTTATTGATCTTTTCTCCAATATATATATATATATATATATATATATATATATATATATATATATTCATTGATGCGTGTACATAAAGCCCAGAAGGTATGGCTCAAGTAACAATAAGAGAGCCAAGAAAAAACTTATGGTTGGAGAGATGTATAATTTATGTATTACTTTATTTTTTTTCTAACCACACCTTTCTAGAGAATAGACTAATAAAGAAAAATTTCATTTTTCAAAATATTAAAATGTTAGAAGCATTTCATTACATCACCACCCTACCCTTTCCCCCTTATATTTCCTTCCTTTCATTCACCAATTAATTTTTACCAGTTCACAAAATACAGTACTACTGTACTTACTTTCACACTTGGGATTTACAACTATATGTAACAACAGTCATAAATATTAAATTCAACATTTGAAGGCTTGTCGCTTATAAGTTACGTAAATTAGTACATAGGTACATAACGTGCATAACTTGCATTTTGATGTGTAATATAATTACTTTTAGCAGATTTACCTTAAGGGAAATCAGCTATTGAGGTCGAACTCATGACGCGAGTTTCGAAAAATTTCTTCAAATGTCCATCGATCCTACCCAGGAGATGACGAAAATGAGGTCCGTTAAAAAAAAATAAATAAAAAAAACCGATTTAATATTTTATTTTATATATATATATATATATATATATATATATATATATATATATATATATATTTGTCTGTTAACGCTCTAGCGGTCGCAATTCTTGTTTGATCTTTACGAAACTCGGAATATAATCATTTTATGTAAAAAGAAAGATCAAGTTCGTTAATGGCTGAAATCGGACCAGTGGGAGGGGGGGTTTAAAGGGGGGATTTTTGAAAATTCAAAATATCTCCTTTATTATGCGTCGGATCGAAAAATTATATAGAATAAATCTTATTGCAAATTAAATTTACTATAAATATTGTATTATTCATTTATTCTGTATCTTGAATATTAACCGAGATATTTGCATTTGTATTCTGCGTGATACTGGTCACCAGTAGGCTGTTTGAACTTTCCGGCGAGAGCTCTGGCGGCCGTTTCTATAACTTCGTCCCTCGTGAATAGGTTTAGAGGTTAGGTCAACGGTTTTTTGGGTCTAGAAACTACTGGGTTGTTACGCCCTAAATAATGTTTTAGGTTTAGAGGTTTCTTACTACTACAGTTGTTATTAGGCAGATTTCCCTATTGTAAAACTTCACGTGGGAAATCTGCTAAGTTTACGCAGCCCCTGCGTGACGGACTTTTTTTTATTTGACTTAACAATAACTGAGATATATGAACTTGGTTTTTAGGTGAACTTCAAGTAAAATGAAGTACGCTAGAGCGTCGATAGTCAAATATATTTATATATACCCCGACCTGTTCGTCCATCGGTCTATAATTGTAAGCATATATGTGTGAGTGTGTGTGTGTGTGTGTGCAGACCGAATTCAGAAATTTTTCCGATAAGAGCAAACAGATTCATTCATTTTCTCGTTCTAATTATTTTACGAGTCAATCCCTGATTAAAGGGCTAGCACAATTAAATGAATGAAAACCCAAATGATCATTGCTACAGTCCCATCTGGGTTAGATTTATTCAATTGCTTGGCCAACGGAAATAGATTTATTATATTCCATTTAATTGGGGAAATAAATTAGGCCGAGAATAATTATCAACCCAATCAATATATTTATCTGACAATATCTGTATTCATTAATTATCAAATCTGTTGGCTCTCTTATTCTTTATTCATTCACTTCAAATATTCAAATCAACAGCTCATAATTACGAAATTTATGAAGGAGCTGCTTCAACTAAGCAGATTTCCCGAAAGCTGGAATGACAAGCACATAAAAAAAGGTTGTACTCATAACGCGATTATATATAAATCGTTGAACTAATTATCGTTTTCGTTTTTCTTATAATAACGGACATCTGAAGTTTCCCCCCCCCCGTAAGCCCCCTCCAACTGGTCCGATATCTGCCGCTAACGAACGTGCTCTTTATTTTTATATAGCACGTTAATTATCGAGCTCGATAAGGATCAAACGAAAATTGCGAAAGCTAAAGCCTAATCTATATATATATATATATATATATATATATATATATATATATATAAAATTGTAACCTCTGTCTGTTCATTGATTTTTTTCGCGATTTTTCACGATAACTTTTAGTTTCACATGTCATAGACACCATAACTGCATTTTGTTTCTTTCGTGAGTGTTTGTTTGTTTGTTACCTTTTCACGCATAAACGGCTGAACCGAATTTTATGAAACTTGGTATATATATTACTACTAATCCAACTTAGACTTTAGGCTATATTAATATCGGTTAATCACAAAACTTTTTTATGGCTCCTCACAATTTTATTTCTTATAAACGCTGAGCGCTGCATCGGCAGGGTTTAGCCGTGTAGCAAGTCTATAAGATCGCCCTACGCTCTGACGCCCTGAGGATGGGGATTTAGTCCCCGAAAGCGCTCAGCGTTTATAAGAAATAAAATTGTGAGGAGCCATAAAAAAGTTTTGTGATTAGCCATTCATCACCCTCACCACCAGCTAAAAATAAATATGTATATTAATATCCTCTGAGACGAACAGGAGTGGGGGCTATAAGGGAAGACTGAAACTAAAAATAGCCATATTTCGTTTCCTATTGGTTTTTCGGCAAATATGAACATAATAAAAGTTGTTTATTTTGTTATTTAGAGTAACTTTTGTTATATACACTTTTTTCGTATACCGACTTATAGACGAGATATACGCTGAACCTATAGCGGAAGAGAACAATTTCATTTGAGACAAATGACCCAAACGAAATAAATAAAACTCGGTATGTGTATTAGCACCTATGCTTTCATTATAATAAGCCATACCACCATTTTAGGGACGGGCAGGAGTGGGGGTTGTAAGGGAAGCCTGAATTTAAAATAGCGGTATTTCGTTTTCTATTCGCTTTTCGGCAAATATGAACATAACAAAAGTTGTTTATTTTGTTATTTAGAGTAGCTTTTTAGTTTTTGTCTTTTAACAAAGTATAAACGAGATATACACTATAAACTAAAGCGGGGGTCAACTATTTTATTGGGCGCATACGATTGAACCGAACTTAAAAAAACTCGGAATGTCAATTAGCATTAATTCTTCCATGATTATAAGCTATATTAAAATGTTTAGGTTAGAACGGGAGTGGGGGTTGTCTATTAGTTTTTCGACAAACATGCACATAACAAAAGTTGTTTACTTTGGAGGACAGTGGAGACTTACATAAAAAATTAATTTTATTAATAACAAATGCCAACAACGGGTATTAACCCTAAACACTGGGACGGGTAAATGTTCAAATATTGTGCAAAGTAAAGCCTTGTCAAAAAAATACCATCACCATTCAGCCTCAAATCAATTCCCGGGCGAAGCCCCGGGTATATGAGCTAGTCTAACATATATATATATATATATATATATACACACACACACACACACACACACACGCACACGCACACGCACACGCACACGCACACGCACGCACACACACACACACACACACACACACACAGTTTTGAACGTCCTTGGTAGGATCGATGAACAATTGAGGAAACTTTTCGAAAATCACGTCATAGGTACAACCTCAAGGGACATTTGTTAAAAGATCCGTAGTATTGGGAAGCAGCCGAACGTTATCCGTGGATTTACTCAACTATATGAGATCTCTCATAATATTTTTTAAGAGTTTTAAAATATTTATTAATTTATATGTTTGGTGAGGTACGATTTTGCAATTTACCATATTTCCGGTAGTTCTAGAAGAGCTTTAGTAGATTTCTCTTAACGTAAATCAGCTATTGAGATCGTACTCATGACGCGATTTTTGAAACATTTCTTCAAATGTCCATCAATCCTACCCTGGAGATGACGAAAATGAGGTCCGTTCAAAAAATAAAATAAATATATATATACTTTTTTCTTTTTTTTCTGTTAATGCTCTAGTGGTCACAATTTTTGTTTGACCGTTAACAAACTCGATTTTTAGTTTGTGTAAAAAGGAAGATCATGTTCGTTAATGGCTGAAATCAGACCAGTGGGAAGGGGGGGGGGTTAGGCGGTTTGCCGAATATTCGAAATATCTCCGTTAATATACGTCGGACCGGAAAATTGTATAAATGCAATCTTATTTCAAATGAAATGTCCCACAATTATTGTTCTATATATTTATTATTACTTAAATATTAACTGAGATATTTTCATTTTTCTGCTTTCAGTAAACCCCCACTCCTACACATGCCACATAATCAATACTCTCGCATAAAATAAACCACTTTATTCAAAGCTTAAATACCAAATATTTCCTCCTAGAGACTTTTATTATAAGAGATACATGCAAATATGTTCAGTTGATCCCCCTTTGTCTCAAGTTCTTGGATTAGTCTAACTCATTATAAATTACAGTACTATAGTAAATAGCTTTCAATGAAATTAATATGTTATATTCAGACATATTTTAGTAATAGTTTTTCCTTCTAGTGAAAAATATTTTAATCTATCTGTTCAGCATTGAGAAGTTTGTTCTCCTGTTTGTTTACAGTTCAGCCGCTTTCCGTTGGGAGGTTATTAAAATTGTCTAAAAGATTTATCATTGCCGTTTGTATTTATTCATTAATACTCACAGTGCACCGGTATGTGGATTCACTTTTTAAATAAATTCACGCTGGAAAATTGCTTAGTTTACGCAGTCCCTGCGTGACGGACTTTTATTTATACAGATGGTGGTTCTTGCATGTGTGTCAATACATAGGCATTCTTCATGTTGATGAGAATTTGTTAAACTTTTCACGAAAATCGCGCTAGGAGAAAGTACCTCTATAAGTAAAACGTGCCAAACTTTACATTAGCAATATAATTTCTTTGTTATATTATATACAATGGAAACCTGCAATAACCTTTAACAATCAAACTGTTTCGGGGCTTATAGAATGTCTCAAGAAACGGCCAGATTTTCTTAAGGAAAACTAGTTTAAAGGTAAATGATTGTTGTTATGACTCCCGGAGGGTCAGCTGGTATATTTATGGCTAAGTGCATTAAGAAATATGCCACTACTTTCCAAAGGCAAAGAAGCAAATGAAAAATGTTTAAAACTTCTAGTCTAAGTTTCTGCATGAAGGAAAAGAGTTAAGTATGTTCCAAGTTTGATAAGTCAGATACTTACTTTATCTTACCCCAGTTGCATAAAATATGTTATGCATAACTTGATGGAGTCATATGTGGCTTTATTTAAATATATTGCAGTTCGCCTTCTTAAAGTTAAAGAAAGATATTTTGTCCCTCTAAGTTTGAATCTATAGCGTAATTACTTAAATGAAAACTCATTCTTTCATTTAATTAGCATAACAAGATAAAGATGCATACAAAATCCTACTGAAAGTTATTTTAAGAAGTTAATTTACATATAAATAAATAAATATATATATATATATATATATATATATATAATATATATATATATATATATTATATATATATATATATATATATAAATTCGTAAGGTCATTAGGCCTTGGATATTTTCAAAAATCTCTTCTTGTGTACAACTCCAATATCTAATTTCTATCATGGATATTCTGATAATAATTTATTTAACATAATTCGACTGCTGGAATGTAACGGATGCCTTACACAATCGCCGGAGAGAGATAAATATAGATCTCTGTGTGTGTGTGTGTGTGTGTGTGTGTGTGTGTGTGTGTGTGCGTGTGTGTGAGAGAGAGAGAGAGAGAGAGAGAGAGAGAGAGAGAGAGAGAGACAGACAGACAGACAGACAGACAGACAGAGAGACAGAGAGTTAGTTGTGCCATATTTTTCAAAGGCTAATATCGAGAAGCCAATGAAAAGGAGTAGAAGTCATTTTAACTCTCCGTATTTATTTCTCTAGTGAGGTGAAAAGAAAATAACTTTTTTTTTTTGAAGTGATTTTAATTTCAGATTCCTTTGAAGGTATCAAACCCCTCCCTCTACTGGAGTTATTAATGACTATCTGAAATATTTGAGGTCAGTAGCTACAAATGTAGTCTGGGTCAATATAGGCCTCATGCTTTCATTTTTAATTCATGAGATTTTTTAAAGGTTTTCCCATTTTAATTTTTATAATAATTGTATGGCCCTTTTATATATTTATTTGGTTTTTTGTCTGTATAACAAAAAAGGAACATTAGCAATTTTGTAGATCATCTTTAGATGCCCAAAATGTAAATAATTTGAACAGACAGTGTATAATTAATTCCATATACGAACTATGAAGATAGGTGCTGCAAATGTATATAAGTATTAGCAAATGTTTCCAGACTGCTAGAGGACTAGCTCCAATAGCTGACTTGGGGGAATTATTCAATAAAAATATTTTACTAAAATAATGGTTGCTTCCTAGCCTAAAAAATACTTACCTTTTCCAAAGCATTAGAATATGAAAACCTTTTGTATGTACATGTTATATTTGCTACATACACACGCATACGGATATATAACATCTTACAAGGGATAACTTATACCAGGTGTCCTAAGTTTAGAAAAGTCCTTCACGCAGATCTTTATTATTAGTGGTGTTAGGGCGTGCGGTTAGCCTTTATGTTAATAATAAGAAAGCATTAGACTGACATAAAATTAATAAAAAGAGATAATTTCCTCACCTTGATTATACCGAAGTATTTACTATTTTTTTGGAAAGATGAGGGTGAATAATACAAGCCACTATTTGAGTTCTCCAGAGAATCAAAATATATTGAATGAGTGATAGCATATACATAAACTTTATAGTAATGTGCCTTCTGATAGGTTAGAACACAAGTGAAGAAAGTGAATTGCCTTCTTAATTAGTAATAAGTATAAATTAAAAAATAATTTGAAGTTGGAAATTAAATGCTTTTAAATGTTTCTTAACATTGTAAGAATTTATTTTAACAAAATAAATTGAAGTGTGAATGAATTATTGGTGGAAATAATCAATATATTTTAAAATTTAAATATAATAATAATTACCTTCCTTGTTTATAACCTGCACTTGTTTATAACTTCACTACTTCACAATCATTTTAATTTAAACATACATCTTTGATATTACTAAAAAACTTACAAAAACACTGTTTGATTAAATATTATTATTATTATATTATTTTTTATTTAATTAAACATTTTCAATTAAACATTTTCATATTCTGGTTAGATCTGATCATGTATTACACGATTACAGAAAAAATTTAATATTACACTCGTGACGAAAGTAGAATTTACAACTCTCGTGAAATTACCACGTTTCACTCGAGTTGTAAAATGATCTACTTTCGTCACTTGTATAATAAATAACAATTCCTTGAGGCGGATTTTCCTTCCAGTGTTATTTGTGTTCCAAATCAGATTCCTTCTTCTAACTGGGGCAGAATATTAGCGGAGGATCCTTTCTGAATACAAGAGCTGCGGGAGCCGAACAATGTTCACCTTTTTGCGGAGCAGAACACAAGTATGTACCTACACATGGGTCAATAGAATCTACAATGGCTGCTCAGTCATAAAACGAGCACTGCATCCTGTACGCCAGCGCTGCAGTTTCCGCTCTTGGCCACCGCCTACGACGACCTCCGGATGTACGGCCGGCTAGTGAACTAAGTAAGCGCGGGAATAGACGACTGAAAAAGTGTTTTTTTGAGGTGCCTAAAATTTAGGGAATATATTTCTGTTTCATCATTCAGTTCATTTTAATGTCAAAGATTCGTCACCATGCCTGGCATGAAGATTTTGTTCTTTTCAAAGGCAAATAGCACAATGCTTAGGGAAACAATATTGACCTGTAATGATGTTATCAAGTATACAGGGAAGCATGTGCAATAGCGCATTCTAGTACCTAGCACTAATATTACCAAAACAATAAAATATAAAGTACTTCAGAAAAAAAGAGGCTATAACAACAACGAAACCGAATAATGGATTAGTCTGGCAGGAAAAAATAATTTAATAGAAATGTAATAAATTTAAAAAGCAATTGTATTAATAATTTGCTTAAGAAATTAAAATAAGATCCCTTCATCTGAATTTCGGTCTTCAAAATTAATCCTCATGAATTCAGAGGCACAAAATGAGGAGATCACTAACTCTTAATAATAAAAAATAAGAGTAAATATACTGTTTAGAAAATAAAATGCTCCATATGAAAACCAATTAACTAATCAAGTAAATTCTATCACTAAAAAACTCAATATCCATTACTAAAAAAGGAGCTATTTATTTTCCAATTTTTTTTATAAAACAATCATTGTTCAATATTTAACATGTACTTTGAGTTGAGGCTTTGATCTTAATCTCACATGGCAAACCAAGATTGGCGAGTTTGATTTCCCCTTGGCAATAGGAATTTATTTAGTAACGAACTCATTAAATAAAATCCTTAGTTCCACCATGGCTAGAAAAAGGTGGCATCCTGTAGATAACTCGTCCCAATCTGCCGTAGTAGAAAAAGTCCGTCACGCAGGGGCTGCGTAAACTAAGCAAATTTCCCACGTGAAGTTTTACAATAGAGAAATCTGCCTAATAACAACGGCAGTAGTGAGGAATCTCTAAACCTATAAACGAGGGACGAATAGTTACGGCGACGGCCGCCAGAGCTCGCATAGCCGAGTCCTCACCGCACCCACAATACAAATGCAAATATCTCGGTTAATATTCAAGATACTGAATAAATGTATAGAACAATATGTATAGTAAATTTAATTTGCAATAAGATTCACTCTATACAATTTTTCAATCCAACGTACATTAACGGAGATATTTCGATATTTCAAATATCCCCCCCTCTAACCCCCCCCCTCCCACTTGTCCGATTTCAACCATTAACGAATTTGATCTTTCTTTTTAAATAAAACGATTAAATATGAAGTTTGGTAACGATCAAACAAAAATTGCAACCGCTAGAGCGGTAACAGACAAATATATATATATATATATATATATATATATATATATATATATATATATATATATATATATATACAGTTTTGAACGGACCTCATTTTCGTCATCTCCTGGGTAGGATCGATGGACATTTGAGGGAATTAAGGGAAATCTGCTAAAATGTGAAAGTTAATAAATAATAACAATAATTGTGAAAATATGACTTATTTAACATTACTTGTTTAATCTACTTAAATAAATACTTTTTATCTCTCCTCTAGTTTTGCGTTCAAATGATGCCTCAATCAGGATAAAGTCAAATACAAAAAGGATAAAGTCATAAACAAATGGGTACATCGTTATATAGGACCTTCCACTAGTCGTGCCAGTCAGAGTAAGGCTAAAAAAATACGGCTTAATAATCTGATTAATATCGATACGTCAAGAAATAAAAATATATATCGATTAACCCTTATGAAGGGTAGTCTAAATAGTAATAGTAGTGTAGTCTATATGTACCTATATAACGACGAAGCTGTTAGTTCAGTTACCTTTATTTATTTGATTTTCTCCTGATGAGGCGTTATATGGCGTGAAACTTGCAAAAAATAAAAATGATTTTAATAATCATTGATATTTTCATTTTTTTCTTCGTTTACATTATTGATTAGTTAAATAATAATAATGTCTCACTAAACATATTTCAATAATTAAACAATATCCATAGAGGCAATTAGTTGGTATAGAGCAAATATTAAATTGTATATTGTGTATCTAATATAAATGTTAATCAAATGGGAAATGTACATGTGCATATGGATTGAAATTCAATCAATTTGAGAATATACCCGGTAGATAATTGCCTGATTGAGAGCAAATATTAGCAGTATATTCCTTAGTCCAATCCACATTGAAGGGGACCAGAATGTCATGGAGTGATCATGATGCATCCGCACACGATAAGGTAATAATGTGCAATAACGTCATTAAAACGTTAAAATTAAAAAAAAAAGTCGACGCCACTAAAATTAGTAAAATATGCTATTAGTTTTTGAATAATTTCTAGGCTTGGGTGAGTGTGTTATTTAAGGTTCTAATGTACTTACCTAATATTATCCTAAATATATGCTTATTTGGATTGAGTATTATTTGAGTGAAAGCGTGTGTGTGTTAGCCGATTTCCTTTAATGAAAATATGCTACTGATGTCGTACTCATGTCGCAATTTTCGAAAAATTTCCTCAAATGTCCATCTGACCTAACTAGTAAATGACGGAAATCAGGTCGGTACAAAATTTTACATGTATGTGTATATATATATATATATATATATATATATATATATATATATATTTGTCTGTTAACCCTTAACTAGCCAAGGTGTCTTTAAAGACACCGTTCATATTTAACTCTTACAGACACCAACTGCTACTATTCTTACCCCTTTGGGCCGCAGTCCACACCCCTGCAACCTCCCAAGCATGAGCATATGCGACAAAAGTCCATTTATTGTTATTGGAGCTAATTACTAACAATATACTGAAGAAAATCATCATTGTTTACCACCCTACTTCACACTAGTTGCCAGTGAAGTTTCAAATTCATTAGAATATACGTTATTCGATTTAAATATGAACCGAAAAGAGTGAAATAGTTGTAAAGGATTGTAGTTAAGTTCCTATGTGTTTCATATTCCATTCTGGAGAGAAATAGAGTTATAGCATGGATTTTAATGATGGTGTACTTAAGTTCACCCTGGCCAAATACAAATTTGCCCAAGGGGCATGATTTTATATTATTTCTTACTTTTACCATTTTAATTAACAGATACGTATAAAAGTCGAGGTGAAAAGATTTTTCTCTTTGGTACCAAAATTTAGTATCACTTCTGATGAAGAAGAAAGTGACAACGAAGGAGAAAATGCACACGGATGCCCCAAAATGGATGAAGGAAATTTTCGAATTTAAATGAATGAAGTATTGGAACATTTCAATATTGAGGGTGAAAGAGGGAAGAGGATGTTATGAAGAATACGTTGATAACAAAAAGTGTATCAGCATGATTAAATGGTATGACAACAAAGTGTTGACTTAGTGACATATTCGTTGCACTTTATAGAACAGGTTACCGCTCCCACAAGTATTACATGAACATTTTCAGGTAATAATTGGATTTGGTGGTTAATAACGCCTTCCTATTGTACAAAAAGAACACCCTAAAAATATTAACTTTAAAACAATTTTGAATACACATTGCAGAGGATATTCTGTTAGACCGGCGATCTAAAAGGGCTAGACACCACCAATTTCAGTCAAGAACTGCTGCAGCTCCACCATTGACAAGCATGCAGCGGGAAGCACCATTGACAAGTATTCACTACAAAAGGAAAGTGTAGACTATGTCACCAAAATCAAAGGGTTGTTTTATGCCGAAAATGTAATGTGGGACTTTGTAACACCCGTGAAAGGCCGTGTTTTCTTGAATGAATGTGAGGTTTAATGATATTTTTGACGGATTTATATTTTGTTACGATGTAGGTACTTATTTTTTATTTACAACACGTTTCTTTTGTTACATAATAAATTATTTAATTACATTTTCAGAAACTATGTCAGTTTATCAACATAACTTACAGACGTCCCCATTGATTTACGGTGATTGGCCAGAGTGTACTTAAAGACACCGCTAAGGTTTTAGGGTAACTGGCAAAAGTGCACTTAAAGACACCATGTAATATTTTTGTTCAGAAAAAAAAATTAAGTAAAACCTTATATAATCTATTTATTAGGGACGCAAAAAATGAGTTTTTAAGAAAAGTTTTCATTTCAAGACATTTTTTGAGTTTCTGGCCAATTAAGGGTTAATGATCTAATTTCTCTTCGGTGGCGCTTTGTTTGATCGTTGCCATACTCGACATATATGTGGTTCATGCAAAAATAATGGTCAAGTTCGTTAATTGGACCAGTGGAAAAGGGGGCTTTAAAGAGGACACGACGGATCAAAAAATTGTTTATAGAAGCAATCTTATTGCAAATTAAATTTGTTATAAATATTGTTCTATACATATTTTCCGTATATTGAGCATTAACCGAGATATTTGGATTTTTATTTTTACTCTTTCAGTAAACCCCCACTCCTACTAGTGCCATATTAATAGTAAGCTGTTATTTCATGATCCACTTCATTACTAGGTCAAAAGGCGAATATTTTTTTCAACAAAGCATTATTATACGAGATAGAAAACAAATATGTTCTGTTGACCCCCTCCCTTTCTTTTGTTCTTGGATTACTAAAATCTGAGTGACTGAGATATAAATTATTCTGATTCATGTCAAATTACTCCGCTAGCTATAGAAAATATTTTTCAATAAAATTAATATTTTATATTCAGGTATATTTGCTCATCTTTCCGGTCTAGAATTATTATCTATTCAGTCCTGTGAAGTTCACTGCCCTGTGTGTTTACAATTCAGACGCTTTCTGTTGTAGACATAATTAACTTGTGTATTGACTGAATGATTTCCTATTACCGCTTGAAATTATTCTCTTAAAATTCACGGTGGTGTTAGCAGTATGTAGATTTATCTGTTGTAAACCTTCCCGTGGGAAATCTGCAGCATTAGTATAAGCAGCCCCGCGTGACGGACTTTGTTTTAATTACTACATAGTAATTATAAATTGAATGAGCAAATTCAATTATTTATTCTCCGAATAGATTTTCCCAAGGCGTAGCTTTAATCTTCGCCTAAACTGAGTTTATCATAATTCTTCGAGGCTGAAGAAGAATGCTTTAATAAGAGTAATAAGTCCCGACAAGAATTCTCGGTTCGCAACTAAGAATGATGACGCCGATGAATCTCCTTCTCATAATGGCGACTTACTCTCTTCTTATAGAATTTCAGAGAGATTTATACAATACAAATTATCACTTAAGCTTCCCCATCTGAACTCAGATAATATAATGGCTGGTCGTTTTTTATACCATTTGGTAATTTCCTCCCTTTATCAGAAATGGGAAAACATTAAACTATTCTTATCGTCGAAATGTGAAATTTCAATGATGGCTAACGAAGCCGTAATAATTCTGGCTTCCAGCTGGCAATTAAATATTCCCTGGAATGACTACAGAATTTCTAATAGAACTTTATATAAATTTTCTGCTGATGCTAAGGTGGCTCAATCTTTTCCTCGTCTTCTTCAAATGATTCACATGGTATCTATCAAAAATGCATATATATATATATACATGGTTTCCAAAATTCCCGTGTCACTCCCCCCATAAATCGCCAATTGTACTAAGAAAACTCCGTCACGCAGGGGCTGCGTAAACTAAGCAGATTTCCCACGTGAAGTTATACAATAGAGAAGTCTCCGTACGAGAGCCGAACAGTTATGGAAATGGCCGAGCTAGCTTTTGGCGGGAAACTCGCTCGTCGGTTATCGGCCCACATTTAATAAAAATCTCGGTTACATTCAAGATAGAGAATAAATCAATTGAACAATATTTATAGTAAATTTAATTTGAAATAAGATTGGTTCCGGATACGTATGGTAACGGAGGTATTTCGAAAATCCCCCCTATACCCCCCCCCCCCCCTCCCACTAGTCAGATTTCAGCCATTAACGAACTTTATCTGTCTTTTTGCCTAAAACGTTTTACTATCGAGTTTGGTAACGATCAAACAAAACTTTCGACCGGTAGAGCGTTAACAGACAAATATATATATATATATATATATATATATATATATATATATATATATATATAATTTTGAATGGACCTCATTTTCGTCATCTCCTGGATAGGATCGATGAACATTTGAAGAAAAATTTCGAAAATCGCGTCATGAGTACGAGCTCAATAGCTAATTTCCTTTAAGGGAAATCTGCTAAAAGGCTGAGACATGCCACAATAGTAACTTCTGAAGAATCCTTTCAGTCCTTATTCAACTCCGCAAACGATAACTTTGGAATTCCCAATGGAATTCCATACCTTCTATGATGCATTCTTGTAGAAAATTATATTTTAGAACGAGTTTATATCGGTGAATTTTTCGATTTGATGCATTCTTCAGCCGTAAAATGCACAAATGTTTATTTCAGAAACGGCGACTACGACAAATGGAATGGATTCTAAAAAACAAAAAGAAAAAAAAACAAAAAAAAAAACAAGAAAAACCACGAAATACGTAAAAGTATTCTTGAATGAATCCAAAATAATCTTTACTCGAAAGAACATCAACATAACCGTGAGAAGAGAAAAAAAAACGGAGTAGTATCTTCCCGGGAAGAATCAGAGAGAATAAGAGATTTAAGATACCGTCTTTTGGATTTCATAAATGAGGAAGGTCGCATTTTCGAACATTTGTAAATACTAGCTGTAAGTATTTTAGTGAAAGAAAAAAAAACTGATTTCTGTGTTCTTATATGAAGTTATGCAGTTGGAAAAGTTTATTCCTTCTATAAATAATCACAACGTAATTAGTTTAAAATAAATTAATTATAAGAACGGTTTTTGTTATGTTAATGTTTTTCCAGGAAACATTTTTTGGATTCATTTAAGAATATATTTTTTTCTTTTTCGGTAACCATTCTTTTTCCCGTGGACTTGTTTCAAAGATAATTTTGTTGGCTACAACTTTTATGTCACAGCATTTTTTAAATAAATCGTGCCTTTTCTGAAATAAAGATTTGTGCATTTTACGACTAAGGGAGGCTTGAAATTGAAAAAATTCACAGATATAAACTCGTTTTACAATTTGATTTTCTACAAGAACCCGTCACAAAAAGTATGGTATTTCACTGGAAATTTCAAAGTTACGGTTGCTGAAGATGTACTGAAGAATGTTACGAGGTTGAATATGGACTGAAGAGATTCTTTAGGAGTCACAATTATTGCACAACAAGTCTCAAACTTTTATTATTACAATTGACTATTTTAAGAGGAGTGGCACTGGCACTTAGGACATCCTGCAGACAGACAGACGCACACACACACACACATGTATATATATATATATATATATATATATATATATATATATATATATATATATATATATATAGATACATACAGGGTGAGGCATAATACCGATCGATTTTTAAAAGACTGTTAAATAAAAACATTTTGTTACAAAAATATGTTTATATCACAGTATTAAAATACATGAAAAAGCATTTTCTGCTACAGTAAAATGTCTGTTATTTTTTGAAAATAACTCCAGTAAGATGGCGTCCGTTTAGACGCACATATTCCTCACATAACGCTGTGTCGGCGAGCTGAGCAACGAGGGCTTCTCTCAATGGCGACTCTTACACGTTCAATGTTATCAGGTGTGCGCACAGTTTTCGGTCTCCCTGTTTTCTTCCTTGTCGTTGACGCAGTCTCTTCAAAGTTCTCAACCCACTTTTTAATCGCACGTGCAGACGGCACCGGCAAATTCCGATTAATATTGAAACGTCTGCGGAATGCACGACGTGCTAACTGGTATGAACTACCGTTTTGATAAAATGCTTTGACAGCGTACGCACGATGCTGTGGGGTCCAGCGCTCCATTGTGACTAAATGCTATTTCGCTCCAAACGTAACTGACGCTATCCCCTCCACCTCCATCCAACGCAGCTTGGTTCGCGCGCTTTTTTAAATCGCTCGTTAATATGCCTCACCCTGTATATATATACATATTCATTTTGCGTCATCTTTCAACCATTATACTGGTAATTAGGTATAAGTGCAGTGGAACATAAACATAAAACAAAGTTACCATATGTTTTGAGTCCGTGTGTTTGGATTTGTTTGTTTGTGTGTGTGTGAGCTTTGACGCAGACGTGAGCGTAGGGGTGAGCGTTGGCATATAATAATAATTCGGGCCGAGGGTGTAAATGGGTTAGAGGAGACAGTGCCATTCATGTCAGAGCCCATTGTTGGTGGAGCATTGTTCTCGCTGGCTGGGATTCCTACCGCCATCTAGATTCAACACCCACCCCATCTAGCCACAGACCTACCAACTAACCGAATTAGAAATTGCAAAACCAGTCTTCAGCTCTCCACCTAAATTCTGGAGAATCTGACGACATGAGAACTAGAAAGTAGGCATTCCCATGCCAAATTTATCCTACATTTTTTCCTTAGTTTGTAGCCTACGAAAGCGAATAATTCTTGCCATTAAATAGTGTTTTGAACGGACGTTATTTGCGAAGGGAAATCTGCTACTGAGGTCTCACTCATTAAACGATTTTCCAAAAATTTCCACAAATGTCCATCAGTCCTACCTAGACGAAAAAAATGAGCTCCATTGAAAATTATGTGTATATACATATGTGTACATATATATATATATATATATATATATATATATATATATATATATATCGAGGGGTCGATAATTTTGTTAGATTGTTACCGAACTCGGCATTTAATCGATTTATGTAAAATGAAAATGGCAGAAATCGGACAATGGGAACGGGGTTTAGAGGGGGAATTTTGAAAATTTGAAATATCTCCGTTATTGTAAGTTGGATCGAAAAATTATACGTAACTGATCTTATTGCGAATACATTTAACAAAAGTGTTGTCAAATACATTTTTTCTCTATCATGAATATTAAGAGAAATATTTGATTTTTTTTTTTTAATTTTTCAGCCTTAAGTAAACCATCACTCCTACTGATGTCATATTATCAACTATAATCCGTAAAATCGTGAAACACTTGGCTTCTAACCTTATGTACCAAATATTGTTTTCAAGAGACCTTTATTAAGTTATATAATTGCGAATTCGTTTAGTGATGACGCCACCAATTAAGATTTTACGTTCTTGTTTACTCGATTTACAACGTACTCGATATTGAACCATTTCAGGAGAGCCTAAAGATCATATTTATTATTTGCTGATGTTGGACTTGGAGTAAGGGAGAGGATATTAGGGGGTGAGATCGAAAATTAAAAAAAATATTTTCGTTATTATGAATAGGACGGATATTGTTAAACTATTGATGGTCGACAATTATTGTTTTATGCATTTTAGCAGATTTCCCTTAGGGAAATCAGCTATTGAGGTCGTACTAATTACGCGATTTTTTGAATTTTTCTTCAAATGTCCATCGATCCTACCTAGGAGATGACGAAAATGAGGTCCGTTCAAAACTGTGTGTATATATATATATATATATATATATATATATATATGTCTGTTACCGCTCTAGCGGCCGCATCAAGTTCGTTAAAGCTGAAATCGCACCAGGGGTGGAGGGGTTTTAGGGGGGAGGATTTTCGAAAATTCAAAAGATCTCGGTTACTATACGTCGGATCGGAAAATTATACAGAACCAATCTTATTTCAAATTAAATGATCTATTAATGTTGTTGTGTACATGATTTCATTATCTTTAATAATAACCTAGATATTTGCGCGTTCTAGTTTTCGGCCTTCAGTAAACCCCCACTCTTGTTATGCCATATCAACAATAATCTGTTATGTAATGAAGAACTTTATTTGAAGCCTAAATAACAAATAATGTTCTCATTGAACTTTTACATCATGAGATAAATGTAAATACGGGACGACAGTGAAAAATCTGCTTAGTTTACGCAGCCACAGCGTGACGGACCTTTTCGATTATTAAACAATTTATTCGTGCTCTCTTGATTTCAGCCCCCAGTATGGAGTGGGGGGGGGCTTCTACTCTACTTTTTGGTTGTTTTACAGAGAAATAAAGAATAAATGTGACTGTTTCGTGAGATAAGATCACACGTGTGTTATACCAGGCCATGGGAAATATGCTAAGATTATGCAGCCCATGAGTGACGGACTTCTCTTATGAAAAAGTCAGGCATACTAATTTTCGTGTAGATTTATTTTTTTTTTTTTTTTTTATGAATTTCTAAAACTTTTTTATGTAAAACTAAAAATGAAGTTTGTTAATGTCTGAAATCGGACTAGTGTAAATGGATGGGGAGTGGTAAGAGACTAATTGATAGGAGGAATTTCAGAATTCAAAATGTTTCAGTTATTATACGTCATATCGAAAAATTGTAGGAGTCAATATTTTTCCAAATGTGATGTTCTATAAAAATTGATGAATGCATATTTTCAATATCTGCAATTTTATCCGAGATATTGATATTTTTAGTACTTCAGCCATCAGTACATCCCAAGTTTTCGTCATTGCACTTTAAAAATATGAGGTCATATCATGAATCGCCTTATTCCTAGCATAAATACCAAATATTGTTTTCAACGGATTCGTATTATGTGAGAAATTTGCTAACGTCAATTAATATTTTATTGACCGTCCATTTCAAATAATATTTTTTTTTTTTTTTTTTTTGAAATAGAGAATATATTCTGAGATGAGATCGGTTGTGTGTCATTTCGACATGTGGGAAATTTGCTTAGTTTACGCAGTCGCTGCGTGACGGATTTTGTAATTACAGATTTATTAAGATTTTCTCCGCAATTGCAAAGGCCCAGCATAAGTAAATTGAGTAGTTAATTCGACGAAAATTTCCTGCAACGCGGCTATTTTTTTATTCGTAGAGTGCAGACTAAAAGCCATTGATGAGCTTCAGAGCATTCCCTATTCATAGTAATTGGACTGGATCCTGTGTTGTTTGCTGGGTTGTTGTTGTTCACAATGGGCCGGCGGATAGAAAGGTTAGTCATTGAACAACACGGCAAAGCCAGGGTTCAACCATTCCATTTTGTAGCTCTCTTTGTTGTCGGGAATAAAACAAAATGAATCCACCCAACCCACATTTGAAGACGTTTTTTTTTTTTTTTGAAAATCGCGTCTTCAGAACAAGCTCTTCTGATTATCCAGAAGATACGGATGTCCAGAGTTGTCCCTTATTGGTCTGTAGAAGTCTAAAAAGGGAGACCGAATGCTCCCTGGAGCAAATAATTTATTTCGTACACCATCACGGATAGTTACAGAAGCACGCACGCGTAGCAAAAGTATTGATGGTAGAGATATTGAAGGATTGATAAGTTTTGGATATGATAAGAGTTAAATACTGAAGGTGTCCTTTGTTGTCTTGAACTATTGTTCCATCCAGGATATTACCTTCGAAACTCCTTCATTCTAACATTCCACTTACAAAGCGGCGAAGAATTCCAACATTACTTCACCCTTGTCTTCACTTTCGCCCAAAACTTGGTTCTGTTGACCTCGAATTGTTTCAAACTCCTTTATATTACTGCTTCGCCAACTTCCCCCTATTTCACTTTCAGCCATGTCTATAAGAAATAACTTCCGACGCGAAACTTGTGTCCAATAATGGCCATGTTTTTGCAGGGGCTCAACTTCCGTCTTCGGCAGCTTCTTGTGTTCTACTCAAACACACTCATAGTATACACGCATCAGAGTTTTTGAGGACACGACTTATTAGGCGGTCAAAATTAATGGCAGCTAGCTAAGCAGATTTCCCACTTGCGGGCACACTACTGATCTAATCTCACCATATATTCCCTACTTCCTAGGACATATTTGCATATAATAAAGGTCTCTTGAATACAATTTTCGGTATTTAAGCTTCGAAAAATGTGATTTATTATGTAGCAGAGTATTGTTTATGTAACATGAGTAGAAGTGGCGGTTTGCTGATGGCTGAAAACGGAAAAATGCAAATATCTCGGTTAGTATTCATGAACCCCACCCCCTCCCCCTGGCCAAATTTCAGCCGTTAACGAACTTGATCTTTCTTTTTACATAAAACGATTAAATATCCAGTTTGGTAACGATTAAAGAATAATTTCAACTGCTAGAGCGGCAACAGACAAATATATATATATATATATATATATAAATATATATATATATATATATATATACACAGTTTTGAACGGACCTCATTTTCGTCATCTCCTGGGAAGGATTAATTAATTTTCGAGAAGATTGTTTCTATACAATTTTCTGATCCGACATATAGCAACAGAGATATTTCGAATTTTCGAACATCCTCCTAAACCCCCCCCCCTCCCCCTGGTCCGATTTCAGCCGTTAACGAACTTAATGCGACCGCTAGAGCGGTAACAGACATATATATATATATATATATATATATAGTTTTGAACGGAGCTCATTTTCGTCATCTCCTAGGTAGGATCGATGGACATTTGAAGAAAAATTTCGAAAATCGCGTCATGAGTACAACCTCAATAGCTGATTTCCCATAAGGGAAATCAGCTAAAAGTGTTAACATCACTAGTTAACATTGAATTTGCAATTAGAATGGGTATTACAATTTCCAACTTATTGTAATTCAGATATTTGTAATTTTCGAAATTCCCTCCTAAACCTCCCTTTCAGTATTACGATAGCAGTTATTAACGAATTTGATCTCTAGTTACACATGAAACTTTTGATATATCCAGTATCGTAACGATGAACCAAAATTGCGACTGCTAGAGCGGTACCAGGCTAGAAGATATATATGTTATTTTGAATGGTATTGATTTTCGTCACCTGGGTATGATTAAAGGAGATTTTGATGATTTTTTTTTTTCGAAAATCACGTTATGAGCGTAACCTCAAAAGAAATCCGTTAAGAGAAATCTGCTAAGATGCATTTATAAATTGATATATTCTATTAAATAAATTAAGTGATTTTAATATTAATTTTTATACAAAATCATAATTTTTTAATGGAAGAGAGAAATTAATCCCAGAATAATAGCTTGGAGTCAGAAGTTAGAAGCCGATGAAATTAGTGGCCATTTTTCTCAGCTTTTATCATCACTCTGTCTTCTAATTATCAGCTTCTTGTAGCCGTCATATTTAAATTAATAACCCTTAATTATATTTAAATCTTTCAATAACGAAGATAAACATTTTCTTTCTTTACTCTTGCCATTTGGAAGAAAATTCATTATGATTATAATTTTTTTTTATCGTAATTGAATTCTTGATTTAATTTTTTTTTTTCGTATCTTCTCCAACCAACCCTAAATTGCCAACAGCGTAGAGGAAAATTATTTTAGGCCAGTTATTTCTGTTGCTTTTTTTTTAAATATTATATTACAAACAAGCCATGTTACCCATCGTTGACGGGTTGAAATAGAAATGTATTCCCACGGAAAAATACATTCTCTTAATACATAAACAAACTATTTCGTCGTTCTATTATAGAATTTTAACATCAAAATAAACCTTTCTTCTAGCTGAGATTTAGGTTTCTCATAAAGCCTGTGCTGTACCTTTAGTTAATGAAATCAAGAATAAAAAAAAATCTTTCTACCCCGTTTTTGAGTGATTGAGTAACAAACGGGTAGACAGAAAGACAACATTTTCTATTTTGATGTCGCAGTTCTTAGAATTTCTTGGAATGTAAAAAACAAAATAGAACCCCACCAAATTTAAATAGAATATCAGACAAAGCTTAGAGTTTGATTTATATCAATATAGATACATCTACCTAAACAGGTGGTTTATGTTGTCAACGTTTTCACACGATGGAAAATAATTGTGTAAATCATATTTCTTATGTTCCTACATCACAAGTATCACGGAATATTGTGAAGTAAGTGTGTAAGTTTGCGTATTCGATTAAATGATCAAATATATGAGAAAAATTTATGCTACCAGTGGAAATTCGAGTTGACGGAAATACTAAAAACTTATGAAAAAGCTAGGTTATTTATTATAGTTCACTTTCTTGCTCGCGTGTCTACGATAAATCGGAGCTGGTTATCTTTGGTTAACTCTCCTTTTCAAGCTTGGCAGTGACTAAGGATGTCATTTAATGAGTTCGTTTGCTGTTTACTTCGGTATTATAGGTTCATCAGTGTTGTTGGGCACACGGTGAGAGTTTAAGAATTTTTCTTTGTGAAAATAATTTATGGCCAATAGCATTCGTCTGTATTCCAATGGTAATTCATTTGCTTCAACACAAAGCCTGGTTATTGGGCTTGTTCGAAATGCACCCGTTGCTAGCTTGACACCTGTGTTTTGTATCGACTCTAACATCTTTAAAGTGCTTTTCCTGGCAGAAGCTATACAACCGAATCGACCTGGTGTATAACCGGAAAAATGTGAGCATTACACTTCTGCCAGCTCCCCAATTTGTATTACTCAAAATTCTTAAGAGATTCAGAGATTATCTGCATCTATGAAGGATTTATTTCATGTGAGTGGTCCAAGTTAACATGGAGTCAAAGATTATACCTAAATATTCTTATGTTATTAGCCGCAGGGATTGGAATATTGTTAAGAGTTAGGTTTACTGAAGGAAGTATTCTTTTCTTAGAGAAAATAATTGCTTTTGTTTTATGAGATGAGAATTTGAGCCCATCCCGACGACTCCATTCTTCTAAACTGTAAATGGTATTTAACTAAATAAATACATGTTGCCCAAAAAGGGGAACGAACTCTCCACTACACCAAGAGAGAGTAAGGACAACTCCTTAACTCACATGGCTAACCTGAGCCTTTCAAAAAAAAAATAAAAAAAATTAA